>JAJOOS010001423.1:0-61277 GCA_029582725.1 Solanum chiquidenum | reverse complement strand
GTAACGAAAACTTCAAGTGAACATTGGTTGAAGAGTAGTAGTAGTACTAACCATAGTCTCTCTACTCTTAAGCAAACCTTTCCAAGATTTCAATTGTGACATAAATTGTTTGTAAACTCCACCTCTAGTAACAGAAAATGTCAACAATATGCTCTTTCTAAACCTCTTTAATCTTCTACCAATCTTGATCTTCAACTTACACACTCTCACTTTTAGCCATGGTTGCTTTCTAATAGAATCTGATTTCTTTAATGACTTGTAAATCAAGAATTGTGCTTTTCTATGTTGCATCTCTTCAGGGTCATCAATTTCCATCTTTGAGTAACCATAATATTGTTGTTTACTCATAAGACTATTCATGATGAAGTATTTATTTATTTATTTTCTCAAGGGTGTAGAGAAAATTATATTGTGGAGAGGTGATAGTGAAGATGAAATGAGGAAATATTTATATAGTGGAAAGATTGGTTTTTTTGTGTGTGTGGGTGGGGGTGTGGGGTCAAGAAAGAAGTAAGGGTGTGATGAAATTAAAACAATTGCATGTGCCATGAAGGTTTCTTTGAAGTTTAACTTGAAAAATAATAATTGTGTTTTTAAAAAGAATAAAAAAATGGCTGAGCTGGAATTAGGAAGAACATCATGGAGGTGCAGGAATATATTGGCAATTTTGTCAACCCAATAAGACTCTGAGTAAAAATAAATAAAATCCTTTTCCCTATACACATTTCAGAGGATGGTAGTGATACACAAGTGGTTGTGGGGTCAGTTCATGCAAATTTAAGGATTGTTTGATAATAAAAATGAGCAGGGAGCGGCTCCGAGCTGAGAACTTATTTGATGCGAATCTAAAATAGTTAAATTTTAATATGATATTGAGTAGTAAATCAAAAAGAAAGAAAAAAAATACTCTCTTCTTTCCTGCTAAAAAGTATACTAAAATACATCTTCATTTTCAATTTCAATTTTATGACAAAAGAAATGCTTACAAACTTTAATATTTGCTACTTATCGTCCATCAATATATATATCGAGTAATTAATTATTTGAATGCAACACCTAACACCCATAATGGAGAGTTGTGTTCTCGAGCATGCATATTGTTTTAAGGATGTTATGAATCATGATATAAACATAGTAAATTAAATGGCTATATGAAATAATAATTGTAAATAAAAGTCTACAAGAAATTGCGACATCTGATTTAGAAAATTAAGGCGGTTGAAAGAACTCATTATATAATTATAGTAGTGGACTCATATTAGGTGAATAAATAATGCTATATTCAGTAATGTCTTACGTGCAATAAATCCCATGATTACCTAGTTAATTAAGTATATATATATTAGTAGACTAGTAGTTGTTTTCTCAAATATATAATTCTTCTAAAACCAAACTGAAACCAAGTTCGTATGTCACTAGTTCTTGGCTTCTTGCAAAGGGGCCGTCGACCTATATTAATTTAAATATGGATCGACATTTTTATTTGTATACCACATTAAAAAATTGGAGTGAAAAGTATTAAATAATTAAAGTTTTTGAGTCCGGCAAGAAAATAGTCACATTTTGTGTTACACCAAATAAATAAACTTATTATAGTTAATTATGTGATCTAGTAAGGGTGAAAATAAATATTAATTAATTAATAGTTAAATGAGAGAAGTTTATGCGAAAACTGTTGGAGTGGATAAAAGTCCACATTGATTGGAGAATGGACTGATGGTCTTCTTATATGGACTTGGACAATCATCTCCTCGTGAGCTAGTTTTAGGGTTGAGTTAGGCAGACCTCTCCTCATGAGCTAGCTTTTAGAGTTGAGTTAGGTGTGCCATGTAAAAAAATCACATGAATATCACCAAAAGTCAATTAACTACTAATTATTTCTACAAAAAATCACTCAATTTTAAATAATTTTCATATAAAGTCACTAAACAATTTAGTACTATTTGTTATTAAAATGTCAGTAACTTAATTTACTTATATATTTAACATATATTTTTTTTTGTTAATACGGCCTACACAGGCACATAATCAACGCTACGCACCTATTCTAATTAATAATGTCCTGAATATTCAGAATCATGTCTTGTCTTTGAAGTCGATATGTCAAAGGGTGAACCAATATGGACCTCTCATCTTTGTGTGATTATTATTATTATTAAAAAAGAGAAACATAAATGTATGTATATATATCAAGTGTAGTGGGGAAGTGTCCACCGGCAAAATTCAATAATTGGATTAAAAAAAGTATATACTATACAGTTAGCATCAGCAACATATCCAACCCCAAACATATTTTTTTATTTTTTCATGAGTCAACGACCATGTCTGCTGCCTTTTTTTTCTCCGATTTCTGCGTTTCTTCAACTTATTCAAGAGTTGCTCCTTTCACCTTTTAAAAAAGGCAAGTCAACCAATTATGCTTATCGGACAACATATTTTGAGTTAAATTTATAATTTTTTTGAAAAAAAATCTGGTTAATTAAAACAAGGTCGAAAATTGATGATGTGAGAAGTAGGCATTTGAACATAAATTTGATGATATTCGGAAAAAAAAAAGTATTTAAAACTTAAAATTGTACTTTGACATGTATTTCACTGGAAATTTTGGGATGGGAAAAAATTATTTACTTGAAATAGTGGTTAGAATTAAGATTTACTATATAAATTAGGGTTCGATTCTCTTGATATTTTTCTCATCCTCTTCCACCATTTTTTAACTAAAATAATAATAATTGAAAAACCTCAACTTCAAGTTGGAGTGTGAAGTTGACTACAATGTATTACCAAACAGCTTTTTTATAAATAAAAAATTGAAGAAAAAAACGGTATTCCCTAACCGGATGTAGGGTATGCATTCACTTTTATTTGTCAACTATAAATTATATGCTTTATAATAATATTCATATTAATTAATATATAGTCTTAGTTCTTAAATATTGAAAGATGATTTGGAGAATAAAAAATTAATGTTAAACATACTCTAAGACATAAGTTTTTCTTTTTTAAATCTTGATATGCTGAAAGTAAAAATATACCTTTGGTAAAATTGAAACGAGGGAGTATATAACTGCCTAATGTCGCATACGGGTGCATTTTGGAATTGTGTCAGCAATAATTTTAAAATACAATTATGGATAGTTGGTGAGCAATTGACTTGGCAATAATTACATATAAAAATATTTACTTCACCATATTCCATATTAGTATTTCATTATTAATGATCAATTTCAGTTAATTACAAGGATATGATAGTTTAAAGTTTGACATGAACTTGAAAAACTAATGCAAATAATTAAGGTACACAACCCCTTAATGAGTGGTTTGACAAACAAAATGAATGTCATTGCCATCGAGGACCCCCACCTCTTGAATACTCTTTTAGGCAAGTACTGGTGAAGGCACAAATATGTAGCACTCCTGATTTTAGTCTTTGATTAAGTTTTTAAAAAGTTAAAAAATAATTAGTTTTTTTTTCTATTGAAAAGGTTTTGATAAAGTTTTTAGGAAAAAATAAGTATTCTTGTAGTAGCACTTCAGAAGCTTAAAAAGCCAAAAACACATTTGGACCTTGGCCAAACACAATTTCTGCTCTAATATTAGTTATAGTATTTTTCAGATTGATTAGTCAAACACAAACTGCTACAACACAATCATCTCGTAAACTGATGTATCTTTTCAAAAGCGGTATTCTCCCTTTTGTATTTTTTTATTGAAATTGTGGAACTTTCTCAGGCACAACACAATCAATATTTAGAAGTCATGAAACTGTTAAGATGGATATAAAAGAAGGATTAGAAGACAATGCCTTGACACAGTATTTATTTACATGAAGTGTAAATAGCAAAAGTTTATTTGGGTATGATACTATTACAACTTTACAGATGACAAAACAAATGGCTACAAAGTCCAAAATTTCCACACCAGCAATCAGCTTTGATTAACCTACAGACCCTTCAAGCTTCAAGCTCATTAATTGGTTCACCTCAGCACCAAATTCATCAGGGAGTTCATTGAAAACATCTCTGCAAAACCCAGAGATCATTGCAGCCATTGCTTTCTCATAGTCGATTCCTCTCTGCTGGAAGTAGAACAACTGATCTTCACCAATCTTTGAAGTTGTGGCTTCATGTTCTATCCGGGCAGAGGGGTTCTTGGCCTGTTAAAATGATGCCATATGTAAATATAGAAACAGAAGAGCAAATACGCAGTTACATTAGATTCTGAGTTCCAAGTAGAACAAGAGTTATATATACAAAAGCAGCAGTTACCAGGATAACTACAAAATTCATGTAGCATCTGACTTAGAACTTAAAAGCCATACCAAAAGTAACAAATGTTGTCTTCTTTTGACCCCTATGCACTAATCTATTTCTATATATATATATAGATACTACAGAATCTTTCTGAGAGATCCTAAAATATAGAAGGATGCATCGGGTAAATCCAATCAAGAATATTAGAGACTATAGACTGCTTTTAAATTAGTTTGCACTAGTTTCTCTAAAAAATCACAATGGGAGCGTGTTTCCTGCTGTATGTTTTACAAGAAAACTATCACATGCCAAATTTAATGAAGGTTAAGTTTCCTCGAGTTAACAAAATTTAAGATAATTATCAAAGGCCATTGTATTAAACTATATTCATTAGTAAACGTACTTCATCTGGAGTTCTGGACCAAGCATAACGATAAGTTTATCAAACAGACGGACATGCAGTTTGCTGCTTGTTTAAAACATACAAAACATCCATAAAAATTGCTATTTGCACCTTCCCTTTTTTTTTTATGACAAGGAAAACCCACAGCCGCTACCCTTTGGGTGCGCACAGGGTAAAACCCCCGCTCCTATGCAAATAGCTTGCAAACCACATAGGAGAGGTAACCCGCGCTAGACAAGCCCGGTGCGACGAGCTCGACCCAGAAGGCAAATCCCTTGCTTTCACTGGACGCTGGCAAGCTCCAACATGGAAGTCCCAAGCCCAAACCACTGGGCCACCCCGATGGGTCTATTTGCACCTTCTCCATGCACAAGTACACACTAATCTTCGGTAACGGAGGCTTAATTCAGCTCCAGAAAAATCAACACACATCCACACTGTCAAGCGCGGGGATACAACAGTTGATGCTTTTATCCAACAAAGGATCTATGGACATATTAAAAGTTAAAATAACTCCTCTTCTCATGACAATGAACTTCAAATGAAGGTGAGCAGTACCCTTCCCCCCTCCCCTTTTTTTTCATTTTTGATTCACCATGAGTAACATACAAACCACTAGTTTTATGGTCTACACGAGAACATTCTCAGACACCTGAAAGAGAGACTATTTATTGACCTGCCGGACAGTTCAATGTGTGCATATGTTGAACCTTTTCTTCTAAGCTCTTGTCGAATGATTCTAATTCAAGGTGGAGTCTTTCCTTCTTTTTTCCTTTTCCTTTTCTGCAATTGGAATAGGGGAGATCTTGGATAGGGGTGGTAGACTAAAAACATTGCTCCTGTACTATGAGAAAGATAAATGGAACTTAATGATTTTCCTTTTTTGATCAGGTAAATAAAATTTTCATCAAAGATTGGAACTTAATGATTTTTTTCTTTGATCAGGTAACTAAATTTTATATTAAAGATTGAAACTTAATGATACCAGCATCATGCATATATCAGGAGACCACAGAATACAGTGAAGTACACTGTGATCACAGAAAGATCATGTTTTCCACCTAAAGAGTAACAAGGCCATATGTCACAACTAAATATTGTACTTTTAAAGGTAGAGAGCTAAAGCTACATCAAGAATTATTTTATCATGCGGAGATAGAAAGCAAAATTAACGTTCACTGAGAGCTAGTTACCTGAATATATGGATAAGTGTTGGCTGCAGCTTTATCACCGATGAGCATTGAATCACACTGGGAGGAATTCCGAGCATTCTCTGCACTTGATAAGACCTGAACTAGTCCTCTGTAACAGTTTCTAGAATTTCCTGCAGAAATACCCTTTGAAATAATCCTACTCCTCGTATTCTTCCCTTTGTGTATCATCTTCGTTCCTGTATCTGCCTGCTGATAGTTGTTGGTCAATGCCACAGAATAGAATTCACCAACCGATTCATCACCCTCTAACACAACACTTGGATACTTCCAGGTAATAGCTGAGCCAGTTTCAACTTGTGTCCATGATATCTTCGATCTAGCCCCAGCACAAATTCCTCTCTTTGTAACGAAATTATAAATCCCTCCTATCCCTTCCTCATCTCCAGCGTACCAATTCTGCACGGTTGAGTACTTAATCTCTGCACCTTCATGGCAATACAATTCCACCACAGCAGCATGTAACTGATTTGTATCATACGAAGGTGCTGTACACCCTTCTAAATACTCAACAAAACTTCCTTCATCCGCAACAATCAACGTCCTCTCGAATTGTCCAGTTTCCATTGCATTTATTCTAAAATAAGTAGATATTTGCATAGGACACTTGGTGTTCTTGGGTATATACACAAATGATCCATCACTAAACACAGCTGAATTAAGAGCCGCGTAAAAATTGTCTTCTGGGGGCACAACTCTAAACAAATACTTCCTGACTAAATCTGGATACTCCCTAATAGCCTCAGAAATCGAACAAAAAATCACACCAGACTTCTCTAAAGTCTTCCTATGAGTTGTGGCAATAGAAACACTGTCAAGAACAGCATCAACTGCAACATTTGCTAAACGATTTCTTTCATTCAAAGGAATACCCAATTTATCAAAATACCTAACAAGTTCAGGGTCAGCCTCATCAAGACTATCTAAAGTTGGTTTCTTTTTAGGTTCTGAATAATAACAAATGTTTTGAAAATCAATTTCTGGGTACTGATTATCAGACCATTTAGGCTCTTTCATTTTAACAAATTTCTCATACGATTTTAATCTATACTCAAGCATCCATTCAGGCTCATTCTTTCTTGATGAAATCAACCTTATAGTTTCCTCCGAAAGCCCTTTTGGCAGCGCAAAAGATTCAATATTTTCGTTGAAACCCCATTTATAGTCTCTTTTCAAGAATTTCTGAAGTGGGTCGTCTTCATTTGAGATTGATAAAGATGATTCTTTACCTGGAACTTCAACAGTTGCCTTGGCATCAGCAGCTTTAATCTTGAAATTACCTGAATTTGAGATTCTGGGGGCGGGTGGATTAGGCAAAAAGTTAGACCCTTTTGGGAGTTTAGGCTGCTCAGTGATGGACTGAGGACAGAAGCGTGAGATTCCGTTGGTGAGAAGAGAAGCCATAGTAGATGCTTAGAACTTATCGGAAGATAGAAAGAAGCAGGATGAAAAGGCACACATAAATTTTATTTGTTCTTTTTTTTGTGGTGTCTGATCTCAGATGTCGTATGCTGACCACGTGCCTCTTCTCTAAACCTAAATTACCAAAAAAAAAAAAAAAAAAAGTAGTAAACCTAAATTATTTTTGTTGCATTTTATGTCATTTCTAGCCAACCCCTAATTGAGATGGGTTATCAATTATCATCATTCATGGCTAAGCACATTTCCACAAAAGGAACGACTACAAGAATTTTAGCACAGTGTTGTTTAAAACGCTCACTTGATAATGAAAAAGTCAAAATTTATATTGAAAGCTCTAAAATAAAAACAAGCAAAGAAGTAAATGTGAAAAGAAATGGAAGGAATTTTAATATCTACTATAATAATACTAACTAATATAAATAATGAAATTTTCGTTGAAAGAGATTTAAATAAACCTTTTGATCCTACCTAATATCATGTTCAACGCTTGAAGGAAGGTACGCTAGAACTAGAAGCAAGGTGAGGTGACAAGTGAGTGTTTTTAAATGAATTCTCTTCGTCACATAGACTTTAAAATAATATTTTTAGAACCCTTTAATATAACAAAATTAATTCTCCCGTATTGCGTTTTGCCCTGAAGTCGTGAACTGTGAAGGCCTGAAGGGTAGCTTTTGCACACAAAAAAAAGTATGAGTTTTTTAAAATTTAATTGAAATAATGGTTAATTTTAGGTCTAATTTTAAAACAATTGTAACAGATTTTCGGATCTTCTTCGGTTCTTCCCTGCTGCTTCTACCCGGACCTCCAATTCTAGGGTTTTAAGGTAAGTTCTTCTCCTCTGTTTTCTATTCCTTTGTTCGATTTTTTTTCCTGTAAATTCACCATTTTTGTAAGCAATTTAGGGAAGGATTTGGAAGATGGATATCATATCACAGTTACAGGAACAAGTAAATACAATTGCAGCTCTTGCTTTCAACACCTTTGGTACTCTTCAAAGGGACGCCCCTCCTGTGCGTCTATCACCTAATTATCCAGAACCTCCACCTGCTAATCCCACAGAAGACTCAACTAATGTTGCAGAACAACCAAAACAAATGAGTGCTGCTTTTGTTAAGGCTGCCAAGCAGGTAAAACTCCATAGTCCATACCTTCACTTTTTCTGCTTATTCATCAACTAATATGAGCAAGCCACAGACCAGGGTATATGAATAACCTGCATGTACTTCAAGAATGGGGAATTTTCACTTTCTCGGAAGATCAAGATGAACTATTTAGTTTAGATTCGTTTTTTGTGTAAACAGTTTTTTTGTAAATGAGGCTGAAGAAGTAATTGAACTTGTAAAATCCCTTGTGTTCCTTGTAAATGTTGTTGATTGCACCTTCTTGGTGCTATATTAAAAATGCACTTACCATTCCTTTTTAAAAAAATCATTTTTGGACAAAATAATGTTTCTTTTTGTCTTCCTTTGACTAGTATGTTTACTTTTGGAAACGTCAACTCTTTAGATTATATCGTGGGGATACTTTATGTTTCTTGGCTCATCATATATGATGTGTATGTGCAGTTCTATACGAGATAACACTATGTTGTTTCTTGGCTCATCATATCCAATGTGTACATGCAGTTCTATACCAGACGATATTAAGTCTTTGTTTGTTCAGACTTGAGACCTGCGTGGTTGAGTTCAAAGACCTTAGTACTGACTCCTGAGACCAGTGTGGTTGAGTTCAAAGACCTAGTCTTTTGTCCTTTAGTTTAACGACAAATACAATAATGCTATTAGCATCACCAACTACTTGAATTAAAACCTTACTGAATCACATAATGGCGGACAAATTCCAACTACTAGCTGGACAGGATCTCATGCCTCTAGGGATTTTAACTTGAGAACTTGATCTCAGCCTCTCAGGTTTGGGAACCATGACATCTAGGCCAAGTCTCACCGGGTAAACCTTGTTTGTCAAAACCGGAAAACTGAATTCTAGTTTATCGCCCTTTAGCTGTCTTCTATGAAATGTATATGGACAACCCTGTGATTAGTTCTAAGGTGTTCAAGTTCACAGTTATATTTCCCTTGTTTTCTTCTTGGCCTCACTACCAGATGTTGTCTAATCTAGCATCCTATCAAACTTAAGCTGCACAGCTGGCACTTGAGACTTGAGAGTAGCCTTGAGGGTTGTGTGGCTCTAATTCAGACCAATTGCAAATTTGCATTGTGATCCTAAAGTGTATGCTTTGCTACAATGTCATTGTATTAAAACAATCTTCTCTTTTTCTTTTTCTTGTCCTTTTTGGGCAGTTTGATGCGTTGGTTGCTGCTCTTCCTTTATCAGATGGGGGTGAAGAAGCCCAATTGAAAAGAATTGCAGAACTCCAGGTATATGCTTCTTTGTGAATAATTGGTGGAATTAACATATTGACATCCTCTAATTCCGATGTCTTATAGCTTTACAGTATTTAAACTAAAAAAATAAAGAAGGATAAATAAATATTAATCTGTCTATTTTGGGCTTAGTATTTTGTCTTGCTATACCCAAATTCTTACTCGGTTATGTATGTATGTGATGTAGTCTGAGAACGATGCAGTTGGCCAAGAACTTCAAAAACAACTGGAAGCTGCAGGTAAGAGTTTGTTTTTCCCTTGTTTTCTTTCTGAGAGATAGTGGAAGTTGTTCTGACTAGGCTAAGGTCCAAATTTCCATTTACCTCTCTGTATTATTAATTTTTTGTTTATTCTATTTTGGTGATTTAGAGAAGGAGCTAAAGCAGGTCCAGGAGTTGTTTAACCAAGCAACAGATAACTGCCTGAACTTGAAGAAGCCAGAATGAACAAGGTAGTAGATATTTCCTATTGATAGATCTAAGGGGAAAGAATTTGCTTGAGGAGCCCATTCTTACTGGGATGTACCCTGGAGGAACAACAAATTGATAGTGTCTGTCTCTTGTATGGGTACATTTACTAACTGATTATAACTAGGCGTGTTCTGACATTATTATTTTAAGTTGTTGGCCACTGCTGGAGAAAAGAATTCAGTATACCATTGTATCTGGTTTAGATCTTTGTTTATAGAATGAAAAGAGGTAAGAATGATGTGCTTTAAAAGCAAAAATCAGCAGTTTTTTGTCTCTTCACATTCCATAAATATTAGTGTCTTCTGTGCCACGAGTTCTATTTGGAAGTTGGCTAATTTCTCTGCTCCAGCACTTGTTGTCAAAAGTTATGCAATTCTCGGACTGTATCTTCCTAAACATGTGATCCCAAAACATGGCAGCTTGCATGCATAACTACCCAAACGAATTGATGGTTTTAATTTGTAGACATATTTTGGGGGGTTAACAATCTCGTTATACTACTAATACTATGTCTGGGATACTTTGGAGTATAGATTGCATATCGCCAGATGTACCATATTGAGTGCACTTGCAATATTTTCTTGTTGGTGCTGGAAACGAGGCACGGCAGCAAACAAGTAACAACCATACAAAATATATAGAAAACCTAGACTACCGAAGATGGAAGATTGGGCAGCAACGAAGAGAAGAATTTACAGTTATCTGGGGTTTGTTGAATGCTAAAATTTAGATAGAACGTAGGTCCAATTATGACTGGTAGCAGGACTTAACTACGTCAGCTGACAATTGGCATCAATAGATGATGCTAAAAAAGGAGACATATTGAAGACCCCAATACATGAGCCATTTTATCAAAATAAAACTATCACGGAAATCACTACATCAGTAAAAATTGCTATTGAAAGGTGAACCAACATCGGGCAACGAGCAAAATAGAGTGTTAAGCATTGCTGGGATAGCCAAAAAGCACAAGTATAAAATTACATGCCTACACTTCTCCGAGACCTTCAAGTATATCTAGATCTCATATCCAAGTACCAAAATGGCAACACGAAAAAAAACAAACAGCACACAATCAGTTGATCAGAACCATAAATTGTATCCTCAATAAATAGCCTACAAAAGTTTCCAACACCCTAAGATAATGAAATACACATCTGGATTCCAACTGATAATCTCATGTCCCGCTTATAACATCAATACACAAATCACGCCGGGAAGCACTCAGCAAATCCTTTGACCAGCATATCACTGCAAAAAGGAAGTGAGATGAGTATTCAAACACATCATTATTTTTTATGAAGAAACTATTACCAGTTTAAGGACCCATTTGCCATAAAACTAAAAAGATATTATCTAATAGAATTTCACATTCATTTCCATTCCAAAATGGAGGTGGGTATAAAGTAGCTTTAGTTGATAAATAAGCTCAACGGGTTCATCAAACCTGAGGATGCTGCAAAACTTGCTGCTGCTGTTGAGGTTGTGCGTAATTTCCATATCCAGCATAGCCCGCATAATACTGATTTGGATCCTGAGCAGGGGGAGCATAACCATAACCATCATATCCAGTTGTATACCCATAATAACCAGCATATTGGTTTGGATCAACCTGAGGCTGCATAAGATTCAGATTGGTATTTGACTGGAAAGTGTGAAAAACAGAAATTATAATTTTGGCATTACTTACCTGCTGCTTGTTTGCAGGACTTCGACCCCAGGAAAGACGGATGCTTTGTCCACCCAGCTGAGTTCCATTTAATACCCGTATAGCTTCCTCAGCACAACTTCTGCAATAACAACGATGGACCATGTGTTAATTCTCCAAGCATTGAGATTGATCCTCTTGAGAAGGCTAATTTATTACTATACCTGTCAGCAAACTGAATAAAGCCACACCGCTTGCCTACTGGTATTTTTACATGAAGCAACTGCCCATAATGTCCAAAAATCTGCCTTAGATGTTCATCCGTTATATTGGAATCCAAGTTCCCAACAAAAATCTGCAACCAAAATTCATTTGGATATGAGTACAAGCTAACAGAACATCAAATGATACCAGAAAGAAATGTACTGACAGTTGTATTAGAAGGGTCATCCTCATTTTGAGTTCCAGGTGAACTTTGATACGAAGCTGCAAATGGAAGAGGCAAATGTGAAGAGAGGGTGAACTTTATGCTCCATGAGTAAGATGAAGTACATTGCACATTTTTGCAATGACAGGACAGTAGGAATACAAAACTACAAAGCATATGTATGTACCATAAATAAACCATAACTACAAGGCAAAGGCTGGTCAGAAAACTACCACTATCACCATCAGTAGAACAAATAAGTGCAAAGGTCCCCATAAGAGGACACTATAATATATAATTCAAGAGATGAGACTGCACTATTATTTCACAATTAAATAGATCAAGCATCAGACTTATGATTGCATTGCTCCAACAGGGCAAGAAGGCTAATAACTTTTAGCTCTTACCGGTCTCAAAAGAAGCAGAATATGTATAGATTGAGACACAAGCTTACAGACATTTGACTAAAAGGTTTAAGAAAATCAGGAGGCATGTCTAACAGTTTGGAGAGGCAATCAAGCATTCGAGAAATGGACACACATTTCAACTGATGGATCACCAAAAAAAAAAAAATGTTCTTCACATACAACAATGTATATACTCAGATGTGCTTTTGGGAGTTCAGAAGCAAGAAAAGATTTATGTTCAAATTTGTGAAGGCCATAGTTTGCCAAAGGGGCAAGAGGAAGACCAATATATAAATATACAAATAGAAAAATTATTTAGAAGTTGTATATAACAGTTATACACCATCAGATGGACCTGCGGTTTCTGAATAATATCATGAACTTGCCAGCCCGCACGTCATTATCTTATTACATACTATCTCATGCATTAAGATAATTTTATTTTTTAATGCTTTGGCATGTGCCTATCAAACAAGAAAGGCGAGAAAAGGCAGGAAAGGGGTGCTAGTTTCCTAAATAATGTAACAACTAACAAGTAACTATACATACAGCTACCAGCACTCCAGTAGATAAAAAGTCTAATCCCTTTTTTATCAAGAAGATATTACTATTAATTTGCTACTGGGCATAGATTCTTCAAGCTTCTTGAATAAAACCTACAGAGATTATCTGAATTGTATAATAAGTATTCCAAGTATAATAATTCATAATTTACAAACAAGAAAAAATCATAGTCAAAGAAAAAATGATTTTAACACCACCCAAATAGTAATAGCATCACAAAAAGAAAAAAATGCGTACTGAAATGTTGTACCAACAAGAAACAAATGATGGCAGGAAACTTCTCGTCCCTATGAAGGGGGATTTACTGAACAGGTTCACAAGGTAAATGGAGAAGAACTATGGGATGAATTCAGGACTAGGATTACTAAATTAATGAACGAGACTGCCACAAATCGTAGAGGTATACTGAAGATCAGAGTGTAACACGAGGCAAGCTAACAAGATATTGAAATTAAAGAATTAGAAGGCTGAAACATAACACTAAAGTGAAATGGCTGAAACATAACGCTAAAGTGAAATGGCTGAAACATAATGCTGAAGTGAAATGGCTGAAACGTAATGATAAAGCAAAATGACTGAAAAGTAATGATGAAGTAAAATGACTGAAAAGTAAAGACAAAGTAAAATGGCTGAAAAGTAATGATAAAGTAAAATGGCTGATAATAAAGAAAAAGCAATCTGACTGGAGTCTGGAGTAATGGGAAAAAGTAGCAAAACTTAGAAAGGATAAATGTCAAGAGGATCCTACATAGTGAAATTTAACCACATTTAAATGAACTGACTTACGCCACACCACGTCCTAAAAGGTATTTCAGCTGAAACAAGCGTCCAGGCCCTTATATCATAGAGCCTCCAAATCATCCTGCTTGGAGACAAGCGGAGTTTTATGAGATTTAATATTTCAAGGGGAAGTTTTTAACTACTGGAACGAAATGACGTCGATAGCTGGGTACTCATCAAGAATTCAAGAGCATAACGAATGAAAGAAAACATAACAACACCTGCATAGGCGAGCAGAACAAATATAGACTATCACTTTACCCACCAAATTAAAGGAACAGCATCCTCGAGCAATCACAACTTGATCATTAAACGAATTTATGACAACTAAACAAGACAAAAGATCCAGAATCTAAATGCCAATTGACGTTAGCAAACAAGCTGCAAGCTGGATTTGTTTCACTTAACTGCTACAAAGATTACCACACAACACAGTACATGTACCAACTAGGTTGAGGCATACCTTGACTTTGACCACCCATACTCTGCTTATTAGCTGCAGGACCAATCCGCATGGGCCTAGTGGAGCAAAACTGTCCATTCATCTCAGTCATAGCACGTAACTGCTCACTTTCATCCCCAAACTTAACAAAACCATAACCCTTGGTACGCCCCGTGGCCTTATCTGTTACAACCTTAGCACCCTTCACAGAAGGATAGTTAGCCCTAAATGTCTCCTGAAGCATATAATCAGAAACATCGGCTGCCAAGTCGCCAACAAATATTGTATATTCAGGACCATTATCAGAACGTTTTTCACCGGAACCGAGTGAAGCCCAGTTGAGTCTGAAATTTTGCTCAATATTAGGCATCAAGGTCCCATTATATGTTTGCAGATTCCTTTCTGCAGCAGCATGACTAATAAACTCAATAAAGCCATAACCCTCTGATTGTCCACTTTGTTTGTTACGGATAACTTTAGCAGAGGTCACCTACATAATAGAAAAACAGTTTATATTCTCTAAAAAGGGCAAGTGAAAGAGAAAAAAGACTGCTAATAGTAGTAATAATAATGATCATACAGTACAAAAGACAAGAATGTTAAATTAGAGAGGGGGGGGGGGGGGCAAGTGAAAGTGTGTTTTGGTATATTTCGGCAAGCATGCAACTAAAGGAAACCACCACACAATCATTTAGTACGAACAAGTTTACACACGGATTTAGGCATGGAGTTATTTCTTTATTTAATAAGGTTGTGTAAGGATTATTAGCTCCCTTTTTTCACTATCTCAAATAAAGTGACAATTGGCAAAGGCATTCGCCAAAACCCTTTCTTTATTTAGGCATGGAGTTATTTCTTTATTTAATAAGGTTGTGTAAGGATTATTAGCTCCCTTCTTTCACTATCTCAAATAAAGTGACAATTGGCAAAGGCATTCGCCAAAACCCTTTCTAGTGTCAATACCCAAAGTCAATAAAAGAATGAGCCAGCAAGGTTACCTTACTTGTCTATGGTTAACCTTAAAATGTTTCAGGAAAAACAGTAACACAATACAGGTTGCAGAAGACAAATTACAGCATACTCACATCCCTTCAACCAAGAAGGTAATACAAGTTCATGAATACAAACTTCCGCATATTTGCATAATGCATACTTCTACCACCAAGGTAATAAAAGTTTCTGATACAAACTACAGCATATTCACATATCTTTTAGCCAGATAGTCCAGCAATATAACAGAAGTTAGAGCATATAAACAACAGCATATTCACAGGTCACACACTGTATACCAACAACATAACACAAGCTTAAATATAAACATCAAATTCACATACCTTTTAGGCTTTTACCAACAAAGGTAATACTAGCCACTGAATACAAACGACAGCATACCCTCATACCCTTTACCAACCATGAAAGACAAGTCACTGAATGCAAATAACAGTTTATTCACATACCTTTAACCAAGAATGTAACCGAAAGTTATTTACTATGAAACTACATCATACATAGAGAGACTATCAAATTAACATTACTCAAATAAATATTCAATACGAAAGATCATATAATTTTGTTCCCCAATCACTTTTTCAAACTCGAAAAAGAACAAGAACCATTCGAAAACTTACCAAGAATCTATATCTAGTTGTTCAAGAAAAAAATAAAAAGGTGCATTAACAGTAGCATACCTCTCCAGTTTGTGCGAAACAGTTGAGAATGTATTGTTCATCCATCCAAAACTGTAGATCTCCGATCCAAAGGCTTCGGATCTCATCAGCACTAGTCGGCTGGACAGAACCGGTAGTAGCAGCCAAACCAGAGGCGTTGTACTGAGGTTGTTGTTGTTGGGGTGGAGGAACTCCGCCCTGTTGCGGAGGTTGCTGATAATAATATCCCGATTGCTGCGGAGGCGCAACCTGATACTGCGGCGGCTGCTGAGCCATCCACTGCTGTGTCTGCTGGTACTGTGGTGGTGGAACCATGGAATTCGCTGGCTGCATCGTGATGAAGATGGGGTTCAGAGAGGGGGAACGATGGAACCCTAGAATGATGTATGGAGGAACACGAGAAGTGTAATGTATGCACGCGTGACTTTTATTTATTCCGAAACCAGCGGATGAGATATTTTCTGCCCTTTTGGGGTTTTTCCTTTTTTAAGACGACGAGAATATTTATATGGAAAAAAAATCTTGTATATATACATATATAAAAAATAAAAAAAATGATATTAAAAGTGTTTGAATCCATCTCCACTTAGAAATTTCGATTTGAATTAAAACATAACTTAATTTTGATCAGAGTTAATATTCAGAGATGGATATTTACTCGAATCGCTTAATTTGAATTCTGTAAATAATAATATGCATGTATTAAGGTAAGAAATCAAGCGTTATTATTAGTATTTCCAACTTGTGTGTAACGTGTCTCATTTAGTGATATAGTAGTCAAAGAAACACCAACAATACATTTGAGTATGGAATACTAATCAAGAAAACATACATTCAAGAACATTATATTTTCCTTGACGTGAGGAGAGCATGCCTCAAAGTTGGGCAAAGACAAGAATAAATTCAAACCTCAAATGTCGTAGGCCATAGTACAAGTCACAAGTGAGGTAAGACTTGTAAAGATCGTGGGTTAAGTCTACAAAAGTTAAGGAAAAAGAAGTACTTGAAGACTCAAAAAAGGTGAGAATATCGGGTCCGCGTGTCAAGCTCTAATATTTTTTTATCTTCTGACTGAAAAATCTGAATCCACCACATCTTATATAGACTTGACTCAATTTAAATAAAGTTTAATTCAACTTGATCAAGCTCGCATTTATCAAGATAGTTATCAAGCTCATCTAACTTGTTTTGTTCCATTTGTTAGACTCGATGGTAAATCTTATAAGGGATCTTTATCAGGATGAAATCAATTATTTATCGATTTCTCGTGTTATCGTGATGTTGAATTGTGGTTTAGGAAGCTATTCAAGTTAGGGTGGAGCTCTTGATGACTTAGTAAAATTCATGAACATTCTAGCTTATTTCACCAACGAATTAGATCTTTCATGTTTAATGTTAAATAGTTTTTGTTGCACCGTAAATTTACATATTAGCTATCTTGTAATTATATCCACTAGAGCCATATTGATATTGTAATTCACATGTCTTGCATACTGTTGTTAAAAATTCAGTTATATATTAATGATCTAGGATATTTTATTAAAGAAATGTTTAATTGTAAATTGCTTTCAATTAATATGATCCGACTGTTATTTCTTTCATTAAGTAATTGTTATGTATCACCTTAACTATTTTACTGGTTATGAGACTGATGTATAATATATGTGATAAATTAAATATTTGGCTAGATTTGACATTAACACAAATAAGTTGAATCGAATTAAAACTATTAATCTAACTACTAGCAACAATAAGAATAGTTATGTTTCAATCCTAAACTCATTAGATGTTCGAGTTAGCTATATGAATTATCATATGGATTATTTCACTTAATCTTACATCCATTCATATCGTTTATTATTTCTTAAAAAATGTATAAAGTCTAAAGTAGACTGAGGAATAATATATATAATTAATATTAATGTTAATTTAATATTTCAAAATGGAAATTTAAAGAACCAATAGTTTTCATGAGGATTACTCCCTCTATCTCATTTTATATACCATCCCTTTCTATAAATAGTTGATTCATAATATTTGTCATTTCATAAAATCAATGCATAAATTAGCATATTGTTCCTTTTTTACCCTTGTGAGTTATTAGCATTGAAAAAATACATTTGACCAACTTAGAAAAGTTAAGTAAATAATTCATGTTCAGTGATTAAATTAATTAATCAAAATAAATTAATTCATATTCATTGATTGAAAACTTGAGTTTCAAAAGTGAACAAAACAAAACAGCATATAAATGCTGCTATCGTCACGGATGGAAGAAGAGAGCCAGTGTTATTCAATTCAACAAACTCAGCCTTACATAAGCAAGGGATTATTGCTTCGTGTAGAAGTCATGTGCTTTATCAAAATGTACGCTTCAAACAAAATACTCTCTCCGTCTCATTTTATTTTATATGTTATATTTTCATTTTGCACTTGCATTAATAAATTATATAACTTTATCCTTTTATCCTTATTTAATTTTTTACCAGTACAATTTAAAAAATTGACAAATAATATCTCACTTAACTTTTAATTTATTTTTGTTATTAATTATATTCATTTTTCTAAAATATTGAATTATTATATTCAAAAGTAATATACTAAAATTATTGTTTTAAAGTATTTATTATTTCATGTCATATCAAATTGGACATGTGCAAATGTAATAAACCAAACTTTGGAAGTTGAAAATTAAGAAATTGATAAAAATATCAGGCGGCCGTTACTTTTGTCATGCACATACGCATCCTTACTTAGTAAAGCGTGACAATTTTTTTCCTCGTAAATATATTTTGTTACTTTAATTAGTTGAATGTTAATTAAAGTGAGATGTTTAAAGAAGATATTTTACTTGATATAAAGTGTAAGAATAAAAATAAGACTTTTGAAACTAATAATGTAAAATAAATTATAAATATTTATATTGTTATAACTCATCTCCTATAAAATAAAACGGTTAAAATTAAATTATTTTTCATACTAAATATAGAAATGAGTATTTTCTTTTTTTGCTACCAAAGCAAAGAAGATTGTGAGAAATGTAGACTATCACATTTAAATTGGGGTGAATTGTCACTTTACTATTTGATACCCAAACTAGCAAGTAACAACTCACATGTAGCTCTGTATCCAAGATAGATATAATTGCATTTCCTCTTTAAAGAATTGAGAAGCCAATCATTTTAAAAAAAAATAAAAAGTAGTATAATAAGATGACCAATGCCACCAACTTGGCAAGGCTTATATAAGGACAAAATCAACTCTCTTTTCATCCTCCAAACCAACCAACCACCTCTCTTGCAGCCACCATTTTTTCCTCCTAAATCCTCTTCTTCTTTCCAAGTAAATGGAATTCTCAACTTTCCATCCCTCAACATGGAATTCTTTTTTCACCTCTCCTCTCCTTTTTCCCTATCACTTCATTCCTGAGAATTATGTTCACTGGAGAGAGACCCCTGAATCTCACATATACTCTGCTGATCTTCCAGGTAAACACACACACACAGTTAAAGTGACTCTTTTTTGGACACCCTTTGCTTTTTTCTGTATTGGGTATTAATTTTCTTGAATGTTGGATGTTTTTTTTTTTTTTGGATAGGTGTGAAGAAAGAGGAAATAAAGGTGGAAGTTGAGGATTCAAGCTATCTGATAATAAGAACTGAAGCAGCCAATGAAACAACAGAGCCAATAAGGAGCTTTATGAGGAAATTTAGGCTACCTGGAATGGTGGATATGGATGGAATTTCTGCTAGTTATAGAGATGGTGTTTTGACAGTCACAGTTCCAAGAACACTTGTGAGAAGGGGATTTTTCATTGAACCAGATGACTTGCCAGAAAGCATAGTGAATCTTGGTGCTAGTGCTGCTTGATTATTTTGCTTCCAAACAAGATTTGGTTGATATTAATACCTAATCTTATTATTATTAGTATTATTATTTGGCTTAGGGAGGGAGATTTCAAGGTTGTGCTCTCTTTGAGATTATGTACATAAGTTAGATCAATGGTAATCCTTAAACTGAATTTGCTGTCATTCCAAAAACTTTTGAGCTTGAAAAATACTAGTATATTTGTAACAGAAGGATGGAGTGCAGTCTATTTACCCTGCTTTTACATCCCTTCTCATTTTCATGTTCCACCCTCCCATTTTTATTTAAGAAGTAAAAGAACAAAAACCAAGGGTGTGTTTCATGCCCGAAAATAAATGAGTTTCTTATTTATTTTTAATATTTGGTAAGTGCATTCTAAAATACTATCTTAAATATTTATATATAATTTAACAAAACATTATGAGGGTGAAAAATGAGGGGTTTGGGGGGGCATTGAGAGTAGGTGGAGAGAAGATAATGAATTTGAAGGTCACTTGTTTCTTTCTTCTTCATTTAGAAAATTATTTTTTCTCATGTTTAAAACTTATTTTCCTTGAAGAAAATATTTAAACAAACTTAACATGATTTTTTTTTTTGAAATACTCTCCTCCTTACCAAACACCCCCCAAAGCTTATGCGTTTAGTATCTCCAGGGAAAATCTGGGCAGGATAGTTTCAGAATTCAATGCACCATTGGAAGTTGAATTTGGTTAATTAAGAAGAAAAGCTTAAAAAAATATCGTCATCTTTACCGAGGGAGAAGGGAAGACGATAATATGGATTTTAAACTTTTGACTCTTTAAAAAATGGGGCACAAATTATTACTCCAGGCAGCCCCGCAATTCACAAATCTCCATCTAAAGAGGTACTCCTAAAACTAATACGTACTTAACTTTGTTTTGTTCAAATAAAATGAATGGAAGAGTGAGATAAAAGGGTAGAATTATTTTACCTAAATTCAATAAACAAATTTTGAGCTAAACAAGAATTTTAACTGTAGGTGAGTGGTGATATTTTTTTGGCCATAGAATCTAAATAAAGCTGGAGACGGTAGCCACTAGGTGGGCCCTTCGGCCCCTTTACTTCACGTCTACTTTAACCAACTTTTAGTTTAATGAACTGCAACTTGCCCTTGCCAGATGATTAAAAATTACAACTTGCATGATTTTAAGCAAAAGGCTGCAACTTGCAAAAGCCACACACGGAGTATGATCAATGCAATAAAAAATATCTTATCCAGATTTAATGCCACCCACAAGGCAACTGACCAATTTAGTGGATTCAGACTCAATAAATGAGGTTAGTTTCTACTATTAGATTAACAGGGTAAGTTTTGGCACTATATCTAAAAAATAATATGTAGTTGTCGAAAATAAGTGGAACTAGTTACTTGAAAATAAAGCAGGTACTACTAATCTGCAAGATACAGTAATCCTAAAACTAACAGATGCTCTCAGACAATCACATAGAGTCCCGTATGGACTAACTAAAAGTCAGATCAATGATATGGTGTTAGAGCATGGGAAGTTAAAGATAGAGTGAAGCTCTCTTCACAATTCAGATATTAAAGGTTTCTAGTCCTTCTTGCTATACATGATCTACAAATTGCATGTATAGCAATATCAAGAAAGATTTAGAACCTTTATCCAACTAGTAAGAAAATTCTTACACCCTCATAGAGAGTCGTCTAGTTGGATTTCCCATGGACACTTTAATCAATTCCAATATCTCAACAGCTTCTCTCAATCTTTTGTCCACAGGCTCTTTCATTGCGTGAGGTTTAGTCCTGCATAAATTATGTCCAATTAGCTCACTATAATCTAATGTATGGAGAAAGAAGATTAAGCAACTGGGGTTGGTATACTAAAGAGCAGACCTCTTGTCAGTTTTTGCTCTCCTTGAAAGCTCTTCCACATGATTGTGCAGTCTCTTCAAAAGAGCAGGCGACTTGCGCACAGCTTCAACACCTTTTTTCTCTGTGAATATCTTCTTCAGAAGGTCGGAAGCAATGAAATATCCCTCTTCTTTGTTTCTGAACAAGCATTTGCAAAGCAGAAATATATAAAGCTTATGTCATCTGAAGTGCATTGGAAACTTTATTTTAATGCTCAATATTTCAATAGCAAACCTTAAAAACTCCGACACTATTGTTTCCAGTGATCCATAGCTTTCAATTAGTACATCAATCAAATGTGGATATCGGGAAAGGTTTCTGAGAGTGGAGAGAGCAGGTTTAAGAACTTCTTGATCAGGTATGCTCCGGCTGAGAGAGCGGATCAGCTTAAACAATGTACCAACAGCACCCGCAGCAACAAGTTCTTCACAACACTTTTGTGAATGTTGTGTTGCCATATCTATCATAGGAAAAATGAGGAAATTATTGCTTTGTGATCCCTAGGTGAACAATCTTGACTGAATGCAAACTCATGATCTTCTAAACATGCATTGTTCTAACATTTATTGTTAAATTAAAGTCCAGTCTCTATAGACTAGAGCTGCACAACAAATAAAAGGACAACATACATCAGACAAGACCGCACAACTCAGTTAAGGGAAATGAAATTTGAGATATAATGCCAATATTGGTAAGTAAATGGACATTGAAAACAAGAGATGATCAACAATATTTGTGCCAGATGCACAAGAAACTTACTCAGAGTTGCACAGATATGAAGAATGTCACTGACACTTCTCATATTCAGAAGTTCTGACAATGCTGCGACAAGTCTGTTTATTATGCGCATACCATCATCAACATTTGCAGCAGATTTTTGTATTTTCAGACGCAAATCAAGAAGCTGCCCTCTTAAATCTTTTCTTGCAAGGTATCCTTTCATGTATGCCTGCATAGCGAAAAATAAAGCATGAAAACAGAAAATTCAAAAAGAAAGGCAGATGCTGCTGCTTCAACTCCACATAAATTTGGAAATATTCAGAACATAAACAAGAAAATTATCCAAGAAGATCTCTAGCAGATCCCCTACGGTATAGGCACAATCAGTACAAGCTTAATCATGTAACACCGAGCTTCATTCTATATGGCTAATAACATCTGAACTTCAGAAGTTGCCTCAAGAATGTTAAGAAAAGCACGGTGCTATTAGAGAGATCAATAACTTACTTGGATCACAACAATTCGGTGCTTGTCTCTTGAAACACTTTGCCGGGCTATCCATCCTCGAACATACGATTGGATGACAACTGCTGATTTTGTTCTCTGTTTATGAAGTAATTTACCTCTCCACCACCTTTGCAACTTTAATACTGCTAACAGTGTCAGGTACTTCTTTCTTGAAGCACTTTGTCGGGCTTTCCATCCTTGGGCATGCGATTGGATGACAACTGCTGCTTTTGTTCTCTGTTTATGAAGCAATTTACCTCTCCACCATCTTTGCAACTTTAATATTGCTTGAAGTAATTGGTCCTTATTTCTTGAAGCACTTTGCCGGGCTAACCATCCTAGGATATGTGATTGGATGACAACTGCTGCTTTTGTTCTCTGTTCATTAAGCAATTTACTTCTCCACCACCTTTGCAACTTTAATACTGCTTGAAGTAATCGTTCCTTGTTTCTTGAAGCACGTTGCTGGGTAATCCATCCTAAGGCATGCGATTGGATGACAACTGCAGCTTTTGTTCTCTGTGCATGAAGCAATTTACATCTCCACCACCTTTGCAACTTTACTACTGCTTGCAGTAGTATTTTAAGTTCAAGAGCCTGGTAACCCAATTTTGAGACGTTACGGTAGCAAGAGGCCCCTGGAATACCATGCATTATGTTGATTATAAGCAGGAATAGAAAAAGTCAATAATGAAACTTGTGATTGAAAAATAAAGGCACCTAGGAGCCTCTTTCTAGTAATGGCTCCTCTTGCAAACCGTTGTATTTCCAAAATGGCGTGCTTTTGGTGAAGGAATGCTTTCCGGTATTTCAGGCTTCGAACTGCAGCTTGAATCCTTATAACAGCCTCTTTTTCAATGAGCAGTTTTCTCCTTGTTAACCAGCCACGACAATGGCTCTGGCACAATGACATATCATGATAAAGTTGCATGAGATGCTAAATGCAATCCTTGTTAGAGTAATTCATGTATGGGTAACCATAGAGGTTATCAATACAGAGGTCAGAAATGATACAACAATTGACTGTCTGCAAAGTAAGGACGGAATAGCAGCAAGAAGTATGAAAAGAAAGTATTGCAGTTCAACATTTTTGCCAAATTAAGGCAACAACGTTTAGAAATATAAACGTAATAAAATCCACATCTTCTTAGATAAGCTTACAATGTTTCTGGTTTATCTATCATGTCTCCTCATGCTAACTGGTGCAAACACGCTATTTAAGCCTGAAGAAACACTATACCTATCCTCTAGGCTGATGATTCAACAATATATAGAAATATAATCTGCTCATGAAAGGAAATGACTTAAATTTCTGTATTTTGACTAGGAGTCACAAACATTTGGAACCCTGCACCTTATGTGATTGATGATTTCTGGAAGGATGCAGGATACAACTATCAGAAAATACAAGGCAAATGCATGAAAAATAGAAGCTACACCACCTAATTCCTTTGACCATATGTTGACCTCAACAGAATGTACTTCAAATTGAGTGACTTAAGAAGCCTGAAGCACCAATTAAAAGGTGTACTCAAGTACAATGTATGGCAAGTCAATATCGATCCAATCACAGAAGTAAAGAAAAATGAATCAATCTATCTATGCTTACGCCTTGAATATTTCAAGAAATATTTACCTGAATCAAAATAATTTGAGATTTATGCCTATAAACATCTCTTTTAGCAATACATTTGCGGATATAAGCCTGGATTGTAATCACTGACAGAGTTTCCTGTTTGTAGGAATGAAAATCCCTCAAACATCTTGCAGATCGGAAAATACTCTGTATTTTTACTGCTGCTTGCTTCTGATCCACAAAATTCTTTCTCATCAACCATCCACGATAGTAACTTTGAATTTTAGTTGCTGCAAAGTGATGACTGTGTAGAGAACTGCTTAATTTATATTCCTTTGAAGCACATTGGGTTGCTACCGCAGCATTTATTTGATAAATATTATCTTCACATTCCTTAGGAACTTCGTGAAATTGTTCTGTGTTTACAAGACAAGACCTCGCTAGCCACCCACGAATACACTTTTGTATGACAATGGCAGCATCAATGAATCTTGGAGTGGACAAATCTTGTGGCAACGAGTTTCCCGTCACATGTTTTCGAGAAATCCAGTCTCTTGAGGCACGCTGGATGATTATTACAGATCTTTTCAACTTAAGAAAAGCATGTCTATCAATCACAAAGGCTGCGTGTTTTTCAAAATTTACTGAACGGCTCCTTGTACCTGTTCATTTTGTATCAATACAGTAAATGATTAAAATTCTAACATCTAGTACTGAGCAAAAGGGAAAAAAAGAAGAAGCATATACCACATAGGGATGCCAGATACGCCGGAGAACCAAAGAATTGAATTGATGGTTCCTTCTTTACCCACAGCCATGCTTGTATTGCAGCTTGCAAGATATAAACCGCATTCTTAATCCTCAAATATTTACGTTGCTGCACTGACTGTCTGAAAAGTGACTGTATTACTTTTGCAGCATTTCCTGAAACAATGAAACAAACATCTTTCAGCTGGCTTGAGGGCCGGAAAAACTTTACTTGAAGCATAATTTCAAATTTTCATCCTCAGATGACAAAGCAAAGAATGATGATAAATAAGAGTGACATCTACATCGAAGTCGTTATATACAAGAAGAATAGCTATCTAAGGGAATATTGATGTGCTCCCAAAATTGGTTACAGCAAAAGATTTACACACTAGTACATAGTTGTCAGATGTAGAAGTTGCTAACCTCGCATCAAACCTATCGCAGCCCAAGTGCCAACAGCATTTAACTCAAGTTATAATGGATTGAAGAACTAAACATTGCAGAGAAAGTCTAAAATGTCGTGGATGATTACCTTTATCAGTATCATTTCTCCCTCTTAAAATGAAAGACCGCTTTGGACCGCTAGAAGTTTCCTTAGAAAAGCATTTGTTATTTTGTTGAGCCATCTCTTGCCACCAAGCCATTACAGCCTTAAAATTTCTGGCAGCATCTGTATCATCAAAAAGGTCATAAAGACCATGAAATTAAATTAATTCAAAGGGATGTCGATGACATAAATATAGAACTGTTACAAAGGAGAGAAGCCTTCATGCGAAGAGGAATCACCTCTACCCAAAATTATTTCCATAAAGAAGTGGGAACCTTTTTCGTAAAATTCGAACTCATTGAAAATAGAAAATTAAAACTTAAAAAGCTTTATTCTAACCAACTTTGATGAAACTAGAAGAATATAAATATGACGGAAAACAAAAAATTCTTCAGTATTGACAACTTTATGGTTCCAAGAAAAGGGTTCTGCTGTATGGTTATCAATCAAAACTATGCTCTCTGTAATTTATTTAAACAGTGTCTGCAGTGCTCACTACCATTTGGTGTTATGGAAAGATTTTTGCAGCATGGTGTTATCCAAAACTTTTTTTTGCAGGTACCAGGTAACTTTGTCCACCAAGGCTAGGACAGATGGGAAGAATCACCTAGTGTTTTTTTTGTCTCCGCTGAGTTTTGAACTTGAGACCTCAGGGTTCTCAACCACTTCATTGACCACTAGGCTACACCCTTGGGTGCTGTGTTATCCAAAAATTTACTTCCTCTAGTTCATATAAACAGCTATATTAATGAATGTTTCAAGTCATTTGTTGGCCAAACATATGAAATAAATAAACAATAAACATTCTAAAACTAAAATCCCTCTAAAGAACCATCAGAGACCTTCACCATCCTTCCAATGTGTTTGTTCTTTATCTACAGCTGCTTCAGGATGCATAAACCACTGATCTGTGCTTAACCGTCTCCTTTCGGGACTTTGACAATTAAATCCCAATAACTTGTGGAAGTTTAATTGATCCTGTTAAAAGACATCAATGGTCATGACTTTCTAAATGAAGACTGACACTAGTTTGTTGCATATAATCTACAATGAATAATTACCTTGTTTCGTTTTACTAGTAGTTGATACGAGAGAAACACCAAGAGAATAATGACACTCTGACCATTGCATGCACCATTTGTTTCCAGTATATCACTGACTTGTATTACCTGCAGAAATACATTTTTAACTTGCAATCATACAATTTTCTGCCCACAAGTATAGAATTGGATTATTCCTGCCACCCCGAAATGAATTACGATGTTTAGCTTGACATGGTTTACTTAATCGACACACTAAAATAAAATAACTACGAAAATTATTTTGGTCAAATGAATTATTCTGATTGCATAATAAGCAGTAAAACTTAACTTTCCTAGTAGAAACGACCAGAAGGGAATGATGGACATGGAATTGGGACTGAAGGATTTGACAAAGAAGGTAGATCATTAAGTGAACAACAATACCAAATTCATAGAATTGCATAAATGGTATTGCGACCTCCAGAAGGTAATGTATTTAAAAGCGTTAAGGTATCAGACAAATGGTTTCTTCCACTTTTGAAATGAATCCCAAAAAATTGCATAAGGTCAGGACAGGGTCATTTCTACAAATTGACTCTCTTTCTCAGTTCAACAGATAGTTTCAACAAAAGACTAGAGAACATAGAAAGGGATAAACGCTCATATGTACAGTGTCATATCCAGTCACTAGGAACATCGATTAATAAGGAGGAATGCACTTCTGGCACGAAAAGACTAAGAGGGCAACTACCCGGCAAACTTCCATTGTCAGATATTGTATCTGCATTACTGCATAGGTAAATTACATAATGGTTGTTTTGCATAGGCTTGGCTCCCCTAACAAGCTGTGGAGTGTGTAGTAGTAGAAAATCCTTGCTTGCCTCAATTTTTTAGGAGCATCTGCTGGCAATACATGAAACTCTACAAGCAAATGCTTGCAACACACTGCTACTTGAGATATCCCGGAAAATATAACAATTGATTGAGCCACAGTTAATGTTTAGTCACAATAGAAGCCCTTTTAACATATAATTTGCCTGGCAAAGAAGAATGTATGCTGATTTGATTAGAAGGTACTTCATTCAGATTAATATGTGAGTGCAGAAGCCATGTAAATAGTTTGAAACACTTATAGGACAAACAAGAAATGGCATATTCTTACTATGTAAAAAAATCAAGTACTTGTAGTAGTATTCTTATTTGAAGGGGGAAACTTCATCCTCAGAAAACAACACTTGGAGCAGCATCGCGTTGAAAAGCTCAGAATTATTTGCCAATTATTTTAATAAGATGATAACAGAATTATAGATTGTTCAATCCTTACAGACTTATATATATATATTCACCTCTGGAAACTTCCCCAATAGCAATGGCAGCTTTTGAGATAGAATAAAATTGTGCACTGCATCTGTGTAATCAACTGCAGATACTATGGAAACTTCTTCTTTTGTTTCACAGAGTGCCTGTAATATCATCACAAAATGATATTGAGCTGCAAAATTGTATTAGTAGAATTTTAAATGATGATACTTTCATGGGATAACACTCAAGCACCTGATAAGAGCAGGAACAGCGGTGGTCCTTGCGGAAATAATAATCAAGCAAGCACCACATAGCTTTTCCATCAATCAATGATGAAAAATTTTCGACCTCGAGATCATAACTTCCACAAATTGCCTGAAACATTCAGTGATCACGTTCATATGCAGAATCCAAACCCTCATTATACAGGAAGCAATAATCTTCTAATGAGTTTACTACTTTATGAGTATTAGGGTGTTCCACAGTGGAAGCTACACACTCTGCAGCCAAGGTTATTTGAAAACTAAGCGTGAGTGTTACTACCGCCTCTAGAAATACTGGAAATATGGTATTTAGACTGTGGGGTTAACGTGTCAAACAATCCAAATAATTGGAGTTTACTACATTTTGATTAATCAGAGGCATATTCACCATTAAATTCTGTATGTTCCCTTTGCATCACAGTTGAAGAGCTATGTTTTCCAGAAAGGAGACAAAAGGATAATCCAAGAGAGTAGTGCATTCAAAATGCCTGTATAGAATCACACCCCCTATGAATTGAATTTATTTCTTCTACGTCAGCTAATCAACCTTTAAGCATCACTAAACCATATGTGAAATAATCAGCGTTCAGATCACCAAGTAACAATATACTGAAAGAATGGGAAAGAATCATCACAAAACCAAGTGAGAATGATACTAGGATCACCACAGGGTTGATTTAAAGAAAATAATACTGCCATTGTCACAGAGTTTATTAAATTACAACAATACCTGGATCCAACTCAGGAGCATGTCCAAGTGAGTGCAGCCATTTGAGTTTTGCTGTAAAGGAAAAGATGAAAAGCATTACCTAATTTGACTCGCTTATAAAAGAGGACTTTCAGTGTGTGAATATAAAGTAATCACTCTTTTAGACACAATGAGCATTAACACATAGACTAATAGAAAACAGTATTGCGAACTAGAGGGGACAGATTTCCTATTTTACCCAATTTACACCACTACTACTCACATTATAAACTTATTAAGTTCTTAAAAGACATTTTGATTTCAACCAGAACCTTTCTATGTGAGTGTTTTTTATCTGGAAAGTAGATGAAAATAATAACTACAGTCCAAACTGAGCATACCTTAACAACTCCTCGGATTTTAAAAATCTCCTCAGACAAAAGTGATTTGTTGATTAGAAGTGGCAACTGCAGAATGTACAGAATATATCGTGAGAATATAAAAGGAATAAAATTCAACTTCCAGTGATTTGGTCTCATAATTCCTGCAGCTAACAACAAATTTTATAATAGTAAGGAAACTGGAACAACTGAGTAAACTGAGAAAGGATTTATTGCATAACTAAATATTTTTTAATACAAAAGCACCGGGTAATAGATCATAACTCGTTAGAAATAAGGCTAGATTTTTTAGCTTGTAATGGCATAGATGGAATATTACTAGGAATACTACATTTTACCTGCAAGTGCACGAACATGTTCCAGAGCAATGAAATGGTGAGCTCCTTGTCTCCGTCAACTATGTCTTCTGCCATAATTATAGTTCCATCTTGATCACACAATGGTACACCTGCCTCCTGGAGATATTGTAGAACAGTGCCACAGTTCGCCAAACTCTTCTTGCGAGTATCTGAGGGGACTACCATTTTCTGACATAGAACAGAAAAACAAGACTTATGTTACCAATCAAGAGAAATAGCTATACACTTCGTGACAACTCTATTTTTAATTTATTCTTTAATGTAATTTATATAGCTATTCACTTCATGCCAATATTTTGCTAAAAAGAATCAAACTAGAATATAAGAAAGGAGAAGAGAGAAAAACAATTGTTCATAAGCTAACCGAGAGGATAGAAGGATCATGTCGCAAGAGTTGAATGACTCTGCAAAGTTGAATGCCATCTTGAAGGTCCTCAAATAAATCAGCCACATCAAATTGATACTCAAGCAACGGATTCTGCACCAGGAAATATCAATTGTCACAATAAAAAACTATAAAGAAACACATATGAATGATGTCCAACATGCAGTAAAAGTTTTTTTTTTGTTTGATCATTGATGGGGATCAAACATGCAGTAAAAGTAAACAAAAGACAAGAGACAATCTGGTATCCAAGAGAAAACCTGCTTGACAAGGAATCTATTTTGTCCAAATTAGACAAGAGACAACCCCGTAACCAGAAAAACTCAACCATGTAGTAAAAGCATATGCACTATCAAACTCAGTTCATTAATCAACATGCTTACCTGTTGATATGTCACTTTATAGCCTACGATGACAAGATGCGCAAGTAGATTACCTTCACCATGCATCACATCCGATGGCAAGAATTCTAACATGTATTTAAGTCATAGAAATGTTAATTCGTGAGTTAAAATAAAAAGGAGTAAACAAGCTACTCAAGAAGAATTATGAAGAGTAAACAGGTAATTACTGTTGATCAGTTGACGGCTAGATTTAACATCTGATTGCAAAGAGAAAAGTAAAGGAGATCCTCCATCTAGTCCATCAATACCATATTTAAGTGGCAGACTACTCTGAGTTTTGACTCTATCTAGTATGAGAACAAGCAGCAAAAATCTCTTCAGAACTATGTTGCCTAACTTTTCATAGTAACCAGGTCTATATAAACCCTCCACTAACTTGTTATAAGCATAGGTCTTTGCTAGACCAACATGTGAGAAAAATTGTCTCTCAAGCACCATCTTCAAGAAAGCAATTTCTTGCTCAGAATTGACATCTCCGTTCGGTAATAAGGTGTCACCCCCCAAGAGTATGTGCAATCCAATCCGAAGCCAAGTGGGGTTATAACACATCAGAATTCTCAAGGCTTTCTCCTTCATTCCAACATCAGTTACCATGGGACAGTGAGCTTTCATTTTCAGCCGTCCTTCATCAATGGTCTGAAAAAAGATAACCAAAACAGGAGAAACTTTAACTAACAACCATAATTCAAACCATAGTAAAGTAGCCATAAATATTACCCTGTGATAACAACATCTTGGTTGAATCATCCAATTATTACCTAAGGCATGCATTTGTTACAGTTTTCAGTTTTGCACTAATTGCACTTGTGTCTCAAAGGATTTTAGTTGGTGTCTAAAATCTTGAATTCTTGATTCCAATATCTAACACATTATCATCTCCTTGAGTAAACATAGCAGAAGAGTACTTAAAAAGCATCATCAAATCACAATCAATTCTTCCATACTAGTTAGCGTGGCTATATGAATTGTGTTGTCCCCTTTATTCCCTGTTGAAATAGAACCTTCAATATTTCTGTTAGTTCTCTTTTTAGCCTATTTCATCCAATACTGAATAGTTTGCCTTCAAGGGGAATTAGGGCTCTCTGAGACTGGAGGTTCTAGCAGTTAGACTATTTTTTTAGCTTCAATCTCCTATAAACCTCATCATCTGTTCGAACTTGAGACCAACCATACTTTGTGAAGGTAAAGTTTTCTGAAAGCATCTCATATTATTGTAATGTAGATTAAGCGCATTGTATAATCACTCCGCAGAAAATGGATTTGTAAGGTGATTAAATGGCACAATTAGCATCTCCATATGTCTAGTAAGAAAAAAGGACTAACCTTTGTTAGTTGAGTCATTGTAACAAAGACCTCTTTACAGCTTCCTAAGCTCAGGTAAGCACTCATTCTCTCCTTTAAATCATCAAAGCTGCAAATCTCCATCAACGAATCTTTAAGTCCAGAAAACATGGAATCCGAAAAAACTGTTGTCTCTTCATCTTCAGAATTCGACAAAAAATGTCTCTGCCTCTTCGGCCCTCTCCATAGCACATCAACTCCAACAGTGTACCCTGGCCCACTCTCCCTCTTCCCATTTTCCGCAATACACGCCCTATTGGACCTCTCAAATCCTCCAGTAAACTTCGTCACGTCACAGCCACACGAGCTAGGATTTTCAAACAAGAAATTGAGCCACACGGTTAGCGACTTCGCTAGTGATTTCAGCGATCTCTCTTTGTCATTCAACGCCTTTCGTGCTGATTTCGATTGCTCGAGCTCAAACGCCTTTAATCTTCGAGCAGCACTCGATTTCACCGCAGATGACTTTATGCTTCCACGGTGACGGACGGAGGATACCGGTGTGGTTTTCAAGGCAGTGAAGAATTCCGGCTGTCGGTACGGAGAAGGAGACGAAGAAATGAAATTTGTTTTCCGTGAATGCTTCGGAGTTTTGAAATTGGAGATATCTTTGAGAAGAGAAGTAGAAGATGATGAAGAAAATGGAAGGTTCTGGAAGGGTGACGAGCATGAAGCTTGTGACGGTTTCTTCGGTTCCATTTCCTGGTCAAATTCCGATCTCTGTGAAGATTTGGCTGAAAGAGAAAAATGGTGAATTTTTATGTTACCATTTCAATTTGAATGTGGAGACGGGCGGGGTTTTTATTAGTAGTAAAATTTTGAATTGTCCTCGGATTCTCGGGTCTCCGGCCCACTCCAAAAGGTAAGGAACCCAGAAAAGGAAAGAGGCTCCGAAAGTAAAAATATTTAGGGTGTGTTTGGCACAAGTGTTTCCTGATTTCTCGTGTTCGATTAATCAAAATTTGTGAGAACTATTTATTTTCTTAAAATGAGTAAGATGATTTTTGGGATGACAGTGTGGAAAACAAGTTACACAAGTGATATTTCACATTGATAGTATCCTCTTCATGTTTCAACACACATCATCTTCAACTTCACACTCTATAATCACTATTTGTGTCACTATCTATCAAATTATATATATATATATATAATTTGATTTTTTTATTTTTTATTTTTCAATTTTTATTTTTCTAAATCCGAAACCAAACCAAAATATCATACAAAGTAAATTATTAATTCAAAATCAAACCAAAAAAATCAGAAAACCAATCCAAATTAGAATTCAATTTGATTTGATTTGATTTTTCAATTTAATATACATCTCAATTCTCATAGTATTTGTCTAGACTATTTATAAATATTTTAAAGATGATAAATTTTGCTTGCCTACCTAACACAACAAATAAATAAATAAAATACTTGTTTCCCGAAAAATAATTTCTAATAAAATAGTATTATTCATGAAAAAATGTATCACACTGAACACACCCTCAGTCTGATCTACTTTACTTGTCATAATTACTAAAAATATTTAGTCCCAAATATTTTATCATTTTACAAAAATTAAATTAGGATTAACTGTTATTTTTATTTTAATAGATGTGTAGGGAGATAAGTGTAGTCTGAAGAAAAACTCGGATTAAGTTTAAAAAAAATAAAATCGAACAAACATCTCTACCTTATCTACTAAATTTCATTATACATAAAAATAAGGGAAATTTTCATAAATGGGACGGATTTAATGAAATAACGCTCTGTAGGTATAGTTTATATAATTACATTCTATGGGTATAGTTTAGTTTGCTATGAAGCATTAATTTTGCATATAACATTTTTTTAGTTTATAATTTATACAATTTTAATTTTTTTAATAAATGGATACTTGAGCGCTAAATACGGTAACAGAAAATTTATATAATCACATGATTCAAGCTAATTGTCCAAAATAAAATATTTTTTTCAAAAGGGAGTTCTACAACGATGGAAACACCATTACAACTGATTTTCTCAAACAATTGAAGCGTGCGATTAGTCAATATTCTTGTATATTCAACGTCAGTTAAGGGTTTCTTTCAAGGAAATTTCATGTTTTGAACGACAAGAAAGTATACAATTGAATTGTATGGTATACAATTGAAATTTTGGAAAACGAACTATTTTTTGTTTTGTTCATTCTAATGATCCTTAATTATTATTTTTGTTTGTTTATATGAGATTGGAGATACTGTATATTAACAAATCTATTCTAATTTTTTGTTCGAAAAATTCAATGACACGATTTGTATATATGAACTGTATATGATTTGACAACAAGAGTGTGCTTTATTTTGATTTTTTTTCTTCTAATTTTACTGTATATATAAGTTATACAATGTTTGTTTACTTCAATTGATAATATTGTATAAATGTAAGTAAAAGTATAAAATTCTTATACCGTATATATATATATATATATGAATTGTATATGATTCGATAAAAAATGTGTGCTTTAATATGTTTTTTTTTGTGTAGTCTAACTGTATATGTAATTGTGTAATCTGTAATATTGTATATATGTATGTAGTCGTATAATTTTTGTATATGAATTATTTTTTTGAGAATTGACATGATAGAATTTTGAGAAAAAGTTATCCAAAAACTAACGAGCATAATACATATACAATTGAAAAATGAGGGGGGAAAAATTTCACTCACGATTTAGGCGGTTACCTGCAAAAAGTAAAAACACGATTAGAGGGAAAAAGTGAAATTTGAATTTCAAATTGGAAGTGAAAGAGTGATTTTAGGAGAAAAATCTTGAATGTGAGGAGGTCAGATAACTGTGATTTTATATAAAATCATACACAGTGATCGATTAAGTCTTTGTTGGTTCGGTATACAAAGAGGTGATGGATCCCATTATTAACGACAAAAAAACTAAAACAATATTTACTGACAGTAATTAAATTAAACTATACCCTCACTGACTAATAACCTATTAATGTTTGCCAACTCGCTTATTTTTCCTAAAAATAATTACATGATGTTTCACTCATTCACTCTCCCCTTCTCATTCCCTCCCTATGTTTATGGCATAATTGCACCAAACACTTGTCTCTATGCACATGTAGATATATTTTGATAATTACATCTTCTTCTTCATCATCTTTTTAAAAATATTTGTCAAATATATTTGATACGTTTCTTTTCATAATTAATCTATAATCATGCACATACACAATAAATACTATGCAAAGATACGTTATATACATCAATGTATTTTTATGATGGATACATGAGGTTGATACTAGATACACAAGATGAGATTACATACACATACAGAAGATACATCAGTGCATACTTGATATTGATACATATATACATGAAATTATGAAACACAAATACATCGTCTAATATAATTACAGAGAAGTAGATGAACGAGATAGGTAGAAAGGCTAATGAGAAATGAGAGAGATTCATTATATACAGAATCTAGAGGCAAATATAGTGTATCTAACATCAACTCGAATAAGACATGTAATTAATAAAACTATTCATATGTTGAGTAATTAGCATCGATACTAATGTACTTTATGAAAATTGCTCAAAAAAAAGAAGGAAATTTTAGTTAATTAGTATATTTATAGTCAACATTAGGATATAGAATAGTGAAACATGACAATTAAATCAGTGAAGTGTACAAATACTTGCTTTTGGAATGATCATTTATATTCGATGGTCAATTATTATTGCAAGTTTACCCATTTTGAGCACAACTTCAAATGTATGAACAAAAATGAGAATTTCCCTTCGCTTTTAAATATATTTGTCTGAAAATGTCTTTGTGAAGGTCAAACATCAAATATTCTGCTTGAAGTTTGGTATGCTTGCCAAGGCCAACTTCAAACATTTTCTTCTAACTGGAGTTGCGAATTTGATAAAGCCAAATTTAGCCTTTTCTAAAATTAAAGATGTGGCCTTGACAAAACGTTAGATATATAATAGCTTGTCAATGGCAATTTCAGTGAAGGTTATGACCTCGAAAAAATCTAATTTCATACATTCTTTTATCAAAGTTATGTCTTTGCATGGTCAAACTTCAGATTATTTCGCGCAAAATCGTCAAATCATATATTTGCCCTAACTTTAGACATATATGGTTGAAAGCAAAAAAAAAAATGCATTTGTGAATCACATCACATAAAATCGACGACTATAACTGTTCTATCCCTAAAATGAAAAAATAAAATTAAGAAAAACATTTCAACTAGAAAGAAATAATTAGAGAACAATTTGATACACTAAAGTTCTCTTTATCTGCAGAATTCGAAAAAGAGCGTTGAAGTGTAAAGGTTTACTGTACACATGCTTACTTCATATTTCTGCCAGGGTATGTTTCCACGACATGAACTCGTGAGCTTTTGATCACATGACAACAACTTTATCAGTTATTCAAATGTTTCCCTCTCAATAACTTTATCAATTATTCCAACATTTTCCTTTCGATAACTGTATTAGTTATTCCAACGTTTTCCCTTCCGATAACTTCACAAGTTACTTAAACATTTCCCTTCTGATAACTTTACTAGATACTGCAACTGTTCCACTTATGATAACTTTACGGTTACTTCAATGTTTCCCTTCCAACAACTTTATCAGTTACTGCAACACTCTCATTCTAATAACTTTATCAACTACTCCAACGCTCTCCTCCCAATAATTTTATCAGTTACTCCGACGCTCTCCTTCCTTACAATACTTTATCAGTTACTCCAACGTTCTCCCTTTGATAACTTCACAAGTTACTTAAACATTTCCCTTCTGGTAAAGTCCAGATACTACCGCTGTTAAACTTCTGATAACTTTAACAATTACCTCAACGTTTCCCTTCCAATAACTTTATTAGTTACTCCAACACTCTCATACCAATAACTTTATCAATTACTCCAACGTTCTCCTCCCAATAACTTTATCAGTTTCTCAGACGCTCTCCTTCCAACAAGAAATAAAATAATTTCAAGAATAGATAAGAGGTACAACGACTCAATATTCCTAATAAACAATACACTTGCAAGTAGCAATACTAATACTAAGTAGATTGAAACTCAAAAATCATCGAATTTCCTCTTTTAAAGGTAAATCAAAAACAACAAAATCCAACAACAGACGCGCCTCTGACATCAATACTATTCTCGCGAACAATCTCATTGGCCTCTGCTCGTCACCGGATCATCTAATTGGTCCGTGACTAATACGCGCTATATCCTCGTAAGTAATAGTATTCCTCAAAGAAACAAGATTAGAATCCTATAAAAGAATTTATTGTTCCCTTTGCCATTCATCTTTGATTTCCTCTAGCTAAATAAAATCCGATCACATATACATATATATATATACATATTATATGCATGTGAGTGTGTATATGTATTAGAAATCCTCGAATTGATCAATTTTCAGATAACCTAGAGGCTTTATCAGTCGGGTTGTTAGGGATTTCTGGGAAGTTTTGTTTTGGGGAAAATTTGATTTGGCTGAATGGCACAAGCTGTGGAAGAATGGTACAAGCAGATGCCGATAATCACCCGTTCCTATCTTACTGCTGCAATCGTCACCACAATCGGTTGTTCTCTGGAGGTATGGATATGATTCATCTTAAGGAAAAGCAATAGACTTTCAAGATTGATTTTTTAAAAATGTTTTCGTATGAATTTGAGGATTTCTTTATCTGGGTAGGTTTTTTTTTTTTTTTTGAGATATCAATGATAATAATTGAGGTTTGTTTGTATGTTGATTGTTTTTTTAGTGGGGGTTGTAATTTGGGATGTTGAGATGAACCTTGATTAATGGATACAGGAGATTCATATAGCTAACCCTAATTAATTTGGGATTGGGGTATAGTTGATTGATTGTTGTAATTTGGGATGTTGAAATGGACCTGAATTGAGAAGAATGGATTTACATGTCGTATAGCTGGCCCTAACTAGATTAGGATTGAAACTTGCACATGATGATTGTTAACTGTATCTACGTATATACGTTTAACACTGCGGGTGCCACGATGGTTTCGATTGAAACTATGTTTATATCCATATATATGTATAAGGATTAGTATAAATATAAATTGTGGCACCCAGAGCAACAATGGAGCTCACGGTACCAGTGGTCAAAGCTCAGCTTTTCCTCCCTAGGGACGCAAGTTCGAATCAGGCTGAGTTTGCTTTATAGAACTATTTTAGCATACTGGAATCATTGTTAAAAAAGTTGTAAAGTTATGGTTATCTAGATTAGAAAGTTTGACCTCTTATAACTAAGATCTTAACTACACCAAGTAGACTAGAGTATATCTTGTACAAAATTACGCTAATGAATAATAATTATCTGTTTCCTCTATGAATATTGCCACCACTTTCGCAAAATATTTCATACGTTATGCGACAAAGTAGCGTGGTACCCGAAGCTTCCAAATCTTATTTTACTCTTTTCCTTAACCTTTTATAGTAGCTCTACCCCGTACCCTACTTTTCTGGTAGGTTTATCATTCAAATTGTTGATGTGTGCTATTATGTAACGACAAAGAAAAATGCAGTCTATCCAAATGTAATATTCATTAAAACAATACGATACAATGCAACACAACACGATACGATACATTATGAAATAATATGTAACAATCCATCCAAATAGAGTGTTGGTTGACTGATTGATTGTATTTTGTGTGTGTTGCAGATTATATCTCCTTATAACTTGTACCTGAACCCCAAGTTAGTGGTGAAGCAATACCAGGTGTGGCGCCTGGTTACAAATTTTCTCTACTTTCGGAAGATGGGTAATTTCTCTTCTCCCAGCAGTTAGCTTCTTTTTCTGAAAAGATTTTTTCCTCCTTTTAGCTTTAGAGAGGATGAGCGTCTTAATGAGACATAACTTTAATTGAACATCCATGAATCTTTTAAGGCTTTAATGGCTAGGCTGTTTTGTTCAATAACTATCGTGGCTAAATACAGGGTTCAGCCAGTACTTTGTAGTCTGACTGATTGTTTTGTAGCACTTCTGTTCAATACACTCTTCTTCTCATTATGGTTAATGCTCTAGCAACTCTTGCCAATGGTCATTGGAATTGTAATATGTTTGTAGAAGTCAATTTCCTGATATTCACTTCTTTCCGATCTTGGTGAAAGATATTTCACTCACAGTGAGATGAAGTTGGGTACAAAAAAGGATGAGAGAAGTGGAAGACACAAGTCACAGAAATGAATTTTGTAGTTCTTAACAGTATGGTAGATTAAATCTAAAATGGAAACTAGGCTCATCCTTGCCTCCTAATTACTGCAATTTGTGAATTTTGATTTCCTGCTAATCAGCCCTACAAGTTTTCCTGTTAATCATGTATTTTTATTTGTGAGTGCATCTGAGATTATGAGATGAAGGCAGAGTCACTTGTTTGGAGAAATACATCAACATGAGAAGACACTTTCTCTTTATTTTTCTACGTTATTCTGATATCCTTTTTCTTAATTTTTTCAGACTTGGACTTTCTGTTTCACATGTTTTTCCTAGCTCGGTACTGCAAGCTTCTAGAAGAGAACTCCTTCAGGGGAAGGACGGCAGATTTCTTCTACATGCTCTTGTTTGGTGCCACTGTTTTAACAGGAATTGTTCTTGTCGGGGGGATGATACCGTATGTCTCAGAGTCATTTGCAAAGATCATATTCCTGAGCAATTCATTGACTTTTATGATGGTTAGCTCCTCTGCAGTATAACTCCATTTTTTACTCGGCTTTTGTTTTCTGTCTTAGCCTTTCTTTTTTCATCATTCTGCTTCCTTCTTTATGTAGGTTTATGTATGGAGCAAGCAAAATCCGTTTATCCACATGAGCTTTTTGGGTCTGTTTACTTTCACCGCAGCTTACCTCCCATGGGTTAGTGTTTATTACTTAATCCATCATAGGTTATGCTTGGGTAAGACATCTTGTAGTTGCTATATGTGAGCTATCAAACCTGAAGGGCTACAGCAGATCCATTACTCAAATATTTTTCCCGTTCATTCCTATTCAATGGGCTGGGGATTTGGGGTGGGTAGAGCATCAGCTGGGTCCAGGAAAGCTTTTCCTGTGCGCCAGGTTTCTTATTCATTTTGTTTTGGATTTATGCAATCTTAGGTGGTGTTTTGCATTCAAGATGATGAACCTTGCAGTATGTTGATTTTGAAAATCACTCCCTTCTTTATTATGTGAACAAGGGGTTATTTGCAGAGCCATGCTCTTATGTAGTCTTTTATGTTTCCAGTTTTTAGGATCTATTTGGCTAGAAACCCTTTCTGTAACATAGTTATGGAGTTCTTCACCAACATAGTCTTGGGCAAGAAAGACGCAGTGAGAAATCCAAAAACATATTTGCCCCTTACATATAGCTCAGCCAATAGTGTATCCAAGCACCCGGATATTTGGCAATGATGTTCTTTTTTGGGAGAACTATTAAAAGAACATTGAATATAAATTGAAACACATTCTTGAATTAGAATAGAATTAGGAATCCAGGAAATTAATATTTACATGGGTCACAATCTTTTTCATATTTTGTTCCTTGAAAGTGGAAAACTACTTGTAGTTTTGCTTCAATGAAGTTTGTTGTTTATGTTTGTGGTGGATAACCTCATCACACTTGTTTCTCCTTGTCGCAGGTTCTTTTGGGCTTCTCTGTGCTTGTTGGCGCCAGTGCTTGGGTGGATCTACTGGTACGCTTCTGGTGACTCGTGTGCTTTTATTAAGTTTTACTTGTTTCATGCTATTATATGCGACTCTTAAGAGTTTTAGTTAATGGTTTTTGCTCCTGCTTGAGCCTTCCTGTTGGATATCTTGCCTGAATCTTAGATAAAAGTTCTGGTAGCCAGGATTTTCTTACTTATTTTCATTTAGTGAGAGAGATTTCACTTCTTTTCTGCTTTCCCCGACTACAAAGATGTGTTGATGCCTTCACCAACCAGCCATATTTATGTTTTCTACCGAGGATTTTGTCCAAGGTGATAAACCCCGAAAACTGGATGCTGATCTGTAGTATAGTGGTAAAAAAGTTCTTGTTTGTAAAAGAAGATATGGATTCTTGTACATCTATCTTTCACTAGTTTCCTTTTGTTGTGACAATGTATTGTTATGCTTTCCTGTGTAGACCTTTCTACCTGCACTGGTGCCTCTTGTTTTTATGCCAGCACTCAGTTACCTTGCATTTTAAAATTCATTTAGTGGGGTTCGAATATTCCAATTTCCTTTCATTGAACTTTATGTGTGCGTTTGATACGAAGGAAAATGTTTTTCATGCAGATTTTTTTCCTAAAAAAAATGATAAGTGGATTTTTACTTTTTTTCTGGTGTTTGATGAGTAAGCAGAAAATATTTTATATAATCTAGACAAACACTCTAGGGGTGGGGTAGAAGGTAGAAGTGTGGGCGATGGGGATGAGGGTGGAGGGTAGTGTGTGTTGGGAGGGTGGGGATGAAACGATTATGTGGAATGCCACTTATGGAACTTGTTTTCCCGACTTATATTAGGGAAGTCATTTTCCTCATTTTTAAGGAAACTTATATTTTCTAGGGATGATACTTTTCAAAAACTTTGACAAACAAATATGAGAATTGTAAATATTTTCAGGAAAATGTTTTCCTCCTACCAAACACACCACACCCTATAACATGCAATGTTGGTGCTATATACTGAAAGTGAACTTTCATGTTTCAGGGAATGATTGCAGGCCATGCTTATTATTTCCTAGAAGAGGTCTATCCGCGAATGACTGGTCGTAGACCCCTGAAAACACCAGCAGTTATCAAAGCATTGTTTGCTGACGAGCCAGTAGTGGTGGCTCGGCCTGCTAATGTTCGCTTCGCTGCTCCTCCTGTTGATGAAGTTCCACCAAATCAATGAGATAATTTTATAAGTAAACCAGTGGCTCTGTCTTCAGTTTCTGTAAATTGACCTTAGATATTTGGTTGGAGGGAATCAGGGTTGGTCTTGTTGATGATGATTGTGCTAGTTACTATCCGTCTTCATTCCTTGTCAAATTGTTGGTGTATTTCTTACACTGGGCAACTTGGGTTTGAAGATGCTCTTTGTAATTTAGATCTGGAACTGGAGAAGTGCTGGCTGGTAGAGAAAATTCGCCTATATGAAGTGTTTTTTCTCTGTTATAAGTCTTAGAATGCAATTGTTTGGGGTTGTTTCTCCTTCCCTTAGAAGCCAATTGCTGATTTTTGGTATTAGAGGTGTGCATTATTGAGACTCAAAGAAAAACTGGTTGAACTGAAATTTTGAACTCCAGTTTTGGAGTATGTCATGCATCAACTTGGGGGAAAACCAGATTTTAAAGGACAGAGAAAACCTATCTCGTCTATGTAGGTCGTATACATGCAGTCCTGTACATATATGTGTGCATTGGCGTTTAATGAGGATTGTTGTGTAACCTCAATTATATATAAAAAAATTAAGCTGTTAAAGCACAATGCAGCAGCAACAAGGGTTTCCGAGAACTAGAAAATGAAAAATGTTTTCTATAATCAGTTCGCCATATTTTGTTACGAGTCAATTTTGCCATATTAGAAAGCCAAAGTTGTGTTATTGTTGCCGTTAATTGGAAATAACTCTGGCCCCAGGGCTTCGAGTGAGTAGTACAAGCAGCATCGTGTGATATGTCGATTAGCGAGTTAACCTGTTACCCACCCAGATTTTGAACCATCTGTAACTGAATCTTTAGAATTCCTGGGTTCTAAAAAGTAAAATTACTAGAACAAACTGACCAAACAAGGGACATCAGTCATTGCAGTAAAGGAGATCCAGAACATCATAGGTACAACATAGCCAGTACAATGGCGAAAACTGAGATTACCCTCTGCATCATTATATCATGACTAGGATATTTTTCACAAACGTGGAGAACAATTATTCGTCTCATGCTTCACGCTACAACCACAGAAACAATATAATGTAAGAAATACAGCTTAACCTCTTTAACAACTGCGAAAAAAGTGTTGAATCTTTGGCCTTTCCACAGAATTATTGCTACTGAATATCTTTTTTGCAGTTTCACTTTTCCTGAAGAACTCCAGTTAGCTTCTGCAACAGCAACCATGGGAATGTGTATGACTGATGATAAAATTCTGCTGCAGCTAACTGATTGGGTGGTATTGTGCAGACACTCTTTTTGGTGGCAATTTTCGCAGGATGTAGAGCACAAGAGCTGAAGGAAGAATTTCTACTAGCTGCCACAGAGAAGAATGTGATCACTCAGACAAAGCAGTAAACGTAAGGAACATGGAATAACGAAAATGATACATACCAGGTAGTATATCAGATTCAAAACAGGATGGTCCAAGACTTCAAGAGATGCGTCAGAATCAAAAGCAGATAACACAACCTGCAGCGAACCAGATTAGACATAGCAAAGAAGCTCATGTGCATGAGAGTTGGAGATTTGAGGCCGGTTTAGCTTTACTTTAAACCTGATATACTTTCTCTTTTTTTGATCATGTTCCTATTCTCTAGTCTACCTTTTTCTATTATTTGTTCCCAGGAGTAGTTATGGTTTGACTGAAGCCTGAAGGAAGGCATAGGTTGCAACCCTTTATTTCATAAAAGATAGCCTCAATGTTTTCACCTCTAACAAGCTAAAGCACGGATTGTGTAAAACCTCATTTCCCTGTTTGGACCTCCCCGTAGACAAGCTAAGAGTGTCTCATTTGGTTAACCAGTTTGCAAAACTTAATAATGGAGCTAGGACACTATTACACTTTGGATAATAAAAGGTTGACCAGCGTAGGGAGAAGGAAACAGGTACATAAAGCCTTACCACAAAGCATCTAATGAGGAAACAGGTGAAACATATGGCAGTCACAGATCCAACCTGTGATCACATACATACATCAGATCAGATGAACCAATTTAGAGTACGAGATGTTAAGAATTATAAGCCATGATCTATCATGCATGCATGTGCTTAGAAACATTCATTAAAACTTCAGATAACACAAACATATTCACAGCAGCATCATTTAATGGTTGGTGGTGTAGAAGACATTGTTAGAACAATCAGATAGACAAATAAAACATTTTCTTGAGTTGGCCACTAATGATCAATTAAGAAAAAACATAACTCCTTAGGTTCACAAATAATGATAAAAAAAATATTCTTTCTTCAGAAACATCATATGTTAATATTGTGTTTCCATCTAGTCAGACTAATCTAAGATTTGTTTTTCCTGTTTGTTCATCAACAAAGAAGAAAAGGAAATCAGCCAAGAGTAGTTTGTTTTCAGTTAATGCTTACGAAGAGTCTAGCAAGTATTCTGAGGTGTAAAATGGAGTACTTCCCATCAAGTTTATTTGGGGCTGTGACTAGGAGCTGAATACAAGGAGTCAAGGGTATGATGAGGGGCTTGCACAATTCTCAATTATTCTACCAGGCAACGATACCCTCCCATCAATACAGGTATCGAGATGAGAAACAATCATCCAGCATCTTTTGCCTTTATTGACATAGGGCGAGAAGTTATTGAAAGATGTGAAAGGAAATCAACCCATTGAAAGAAGTGATCTCTCTCATATGGGTAAAGGATGAACTTACAAATATGTATTGCAGGGATCACTATCTATCTAATATCACTAGTATCAATTCCTGCTAAGGTTGAAAAACAAACGAATAAGTTGAGAAGTAACTTTTTATGGGGATTTAATTGTGAGACGAAGAAGTGCATTTGATTAGATGGTCAAGTATGAGCAAACAACTGGGGACTAGTTGTGAAGAGCTTTAGACTATTTATTAAGTGTCTTTTAAGTTCAAATGGCCATGGAGATGGAGACTGAATACCAACAAAGAGAAGATGTGGAAGGGGTGATCAAAGATCAATATGGAATTGATGGACAATGATGCAGTAAAGCAGTCACATCTTATGGAGTTGTATTAGGAAGATGAATCGGAAATCCATTGGGAGAGCTTGCAGAGGTGGGAAAGGTCAAAATGGATAACAGCAGAAGAACAAACTATGGCAAGACAAACGACTGGAAACCAGCACTCTGAAACAACTCTTCCCAAGTTAATATAATCTTGTCATCAACAAAGAGTATTCGACGTACCATTGGAGAACCCTTCAAAGGAGAATGCTGGAATCTCCAATGTAGAATAAATCATCAATTTTTTTCTTAAAAAAATCATCAACACTAGGTACAGTCTGTGTGCACTAGTTGTTAAATTAGGGGGATTGATGGAAATGGATCATTGGATGATGGGAATTTCTCAGCTAAAGCATGATACAGTTAGTTGTTAAGGAAGAATGTGGTAATATTGGCTTAGTAGTCATGGAAGATGACTTGGAGGACCAGAGCTACTCCCAAAGTGGCTGTTTTTGGGTATTAGCCTTAAATGAAGCATGCGTAACATATGATAGCCAGCACAGAGGAAGATTCACTTCTCCAGCAGATACTACTACTGCAAAGAGGGCTTTAAATCATTTAGACACTTACTCCTACGTTGTAAATTCATCTGGATAACTTGGTGTATATTTCTAAACCGGTTTGGGATTGTTTGGATGATGCCTGGTAGAGGCAGTACAAAGTTGGCAGTGCAGGGAATAAAGAAGAAACAGAGGACCTTATTAAAAAATATACAGAGGAACTTGCAGAATCCCTCTATGTTATTTCAGATGGTTTGAATAGAAGGGAACTGCAGCTGCTTTCAGGATAAAGCATCATTCTTATCTTTTGTAATATTGAAATGCTTACAGAACATGATTTTTTGAAGCAGGGATGCTGCTACTGATTTTGACCATATAGTGGAGTTCATTGACTCCTTACATTGTTAAAGGAATAAATTCCTAGCTACAATCGTGCACTCTTACACCTTGTTGGTGCTGCAGATGGTTTAATAAAATCTTACTTAATCATCAAAAAAGAGGAATCTAGAGAAGGGAGACACCAAAAGTTGGTACCCTAATGTTGTATGTTATAATTTGTTCCATTCCTGCTCATCTAGTTAGGCAATCTTTATTACTTGGCATCTTCTGTCTATGTATATCCAAACAACTTTGAACAGTCCCATCAGATTGCAGATACAGATATTAATAATTTGCTGGAGTTGAGCTTATGGTCAAAGTCACACACATTATGTGACACAAACTAAATAAAAAAAGATAGTATGCACCAGCCTTTGACAGTTTAGTGGATCCATGACCAAAAGGTTACCCCTTCACGCACTGAATAAAAATGTCTGAATAAGAATGTCACAACAAGGTTCCATCTATTCTTGTTAATTATCACTTTAGAATTTAATTATACAATCTCAGGGATAGCCTTACTCTATCTCTCCACTTAAATGTTACCTGGACTAAATATAGCAGTCATTCACCGCAAGTTAAGATTATAATATAGCAGAACAATTAGCAGGACATCTTAGGACAAGGAAATTAACCAAACTTCATGTTTAAAAAGTTTCTCCCTCTCGGTGCTGTAGGGAGAACTTAAGTTTGTGAGGAATAAATCTTATGCCTTACATGCAAACGTATTCTATACCAAACTACAGCACTAACCTCTGTATATATAAAGCAAGAAGATAAAAGTGTAAATACCTTTACCAGTTCAAAAAAGAAAAGAAAAAAAGAAGACAGATGTGTAGTACACAAACCTCATGAAGCTTCTTTCTCCTCCCTTTAGATTCAATAGGAAAGCGCCGCAGCATGAGAAATAACCTGATGATTGTAAAAACAAATTCCACAAGAAAAGCAATGAAATTTAATCATGTCTAAGGTCATCTAAGAATGATCAATAATGCTTTAGAAGATAAATGCACAGAGAAAATAGCACTTAAATTCACCTTCCACCATATAGCAGAAAGCCCAAGGCTGCAATAACTGATACAACTACACCAAATAAACATGCAAGGTTAAAGAAAGCAATAAACTTTGAAAGCAGATCTAACCTTCAGTAAAATAGGGCAAAAGGAGAAAATTAATATAAAAGAGATTCACCTGCCATAAATATCTTCCCAATGAATTCCACTGTGCTATTGTCATTGACCCAGAGGTAAACCCAGATACAGGCCTGACAAACACCATTTTTCAGTTGTATTTAGTTTACTACCTGAGATAAGACCTGGAAGACCCAAGAATCTTCTTAGCTTTTGAGACAAGCAGGTCGATCGGGAATGTTCACCAAGAAATCAAGAATAATGGACATCTTTATTTATTTAGAAGTGATCTATCCTTTAGGAAAGGGGAAAAGCTAGGGTTCTTAGGGGCTGGGGATTAGGAGAATCTAGCCCTATTTCAAGGCTAAATTTGCATATGGTTCTGTAAAAATTTATTGCAAGATCTTGGAAAGATATTCCAACTGTTCTCGAAAAAATAATTAAAGGTATAACCGGAACCAAGCTATGAATATTTGATAATGAAAGTAGGAGGAGAGCTCCGAATTAAACTTTTCTCCAAGCATGTTACCCCAGGTAAACCAGGCATAACATTTTGAGAAAGAAGAATATCTCAGAATTCAACATATTAAGAAGCACACATATGACCGCATATCGATGAGCAGAGGCGGCTCCAGGATTCGAACTTCACGTGTCTCTGAAATTCTACCACAACCCAATTGATTTAGTGGGTTCAAAATCTATTATTTTTACTTGTTTACTGAATTTTTAACATATATACAGGGTTTGAGCTAAAGTTGGGTTCGGGGAACCCTTCTTCAGTTGAACCCATAACTTCTACACTAATCCGCCCCTGTCACCACCAAAATACAAGGGGTTATCAACTAGAACCCAAAATTAGATGGGTTTGACTGGCGTGAAAGAATCTTAAAAGAATTCACATATTACTACAGACAAAATAATAACAAGTAATAATACTTGATCGATTATATTTCCCTATGAACAACCATGATGTCCAATAGCGTATGAGCAGGGGACATGTTTGTAGCAAACCTGAATGAAGTATATTGCACCATTTATTGCAATATAAGAAATCCTGAGCTTATCTGTTGGTAAATTCCTAGCCTGCCATTACATAAATGCAAGGGTTAGAATCAATAGATTTACAGTTTGCCTGCAAGATGCTATAACTTCACTTGCCTGGTGATATATCTCAGCCCAAAATAGAACAAGGAGTGTGAATGTTGAAAAGAAAAGGAGCCCTGGTAGGTCCAATATTGCCAGAGTCAGCACCTGGTTATCGTGGAGCAAATCTAACATCAGTAAACAATTAGGCAGCAGCTTAAGAGGCAGTTGTGGCATGTTATTTATTTCTATTTCTCACGTCATCAGCCTAAAAGTGACCCAGCAGTAGCCCACCCAAATTAAGGAAAGAGATCACAGAAGCCGTAATGGGGAAGTGCTTTCAGTAGATTTGTTATTGCTAACAGAAAATTCATCTCAATAAAATGATGGTCAAAGCTAAAGGTTTGACAAGGTAACAGTACGGTGTTTCTGGCTGCAGAGGAACTAAGCACTTGAACAATGTCATCAGCCCATCGCAGTCAAACCAAAGTTTAGAGCAAGTAAAAGATGGGTAACTAGGTGATAAGCTTCAAACTGGAGTCTGAAAGACAGAATGTATATACTAATGAGCTTTCAATCCAATTAGCTCACACATTAACAAACAAGGATTGCTGAACTGCTATTGGATAATATTAGCAGTAAGCGAGCAGGATGACCTTGCGAATAAATAAATTAGAAGGTAAGGAATCTGAAATGTCAAATTAAGCTCAAAGTTAAGAGCGTCAAAGATATAAGAAAGCCTACAGCTACAATTAGCAAAAGTAACATCATGCACTTCCACTTGAAAATGGTCCCATCAGGTGATAACTTTTCTAGGTACAGTTCTAACCTAATTTTGATTTCTGATAGTTCCTACATAAGTTGACGCACTATAAAGAAAAGAATAATAATTAGAGAAAAAGTTAAACGGTTGATAAGAACAAAGGCAATACATTCAGGTTTGCATACATTGATGCGTTTTATTGAAAGCAAACTGAACATAATTAAGAAAAAATCTTGACAATTGAAAAGTTACTTTTCAGGAAAGCACATTACCTTATAATGGAACAGAAAAACCTGTTTGTGAAATCCAAAGACAATTGCACGAACTGAAAAACAAAAGATATGCATTTAAAACAAAATTCCTGATTAAAAAAAAGTGATGGACGGTTTGTTTAGTCTGAGTCCGATTTTACCTCCATTTACAACAAAGTTCATCAGATGGAACACCTTTTGTGTTGTCCAACCATACTCGGGTACCCTCAAATCGATCCTTATTAATTGAATCTGCACATAATTAACTCATAGACTCAACCAAAAGTCCTGCCAACTAAGCAAGCACCACGAGGAAAACAGTTCTCTACACATGCAGTATTAGGTAAATACTGTATCTGAAACACATATATTAATCAAAGTATGAAAAAACACCCTTCCATGAAACTCATCTACTTATTGGAAAAGGTCATAAGCCCCAAAAGCACACACAAAAGGAGTACTCCCAAATACCGACATCAAAACCTTAGATAAGAGATCAAAGCTTTAAAGATACAGATAAATTAACAACAAGCATCGACATGATAATTGATTATGAAATAATTTGGAATCTGACACAGCGAACATCCAAAGTCTTGCAGAATCCTCAGGAAAGAAAGGAGAGTACAAATAAAGAAATATCGAATTTGAACCTAAGTAAAACTATTCTGTAGCTTTTAACTAACAGACTGACCGAACCTACCAGAAGTATGATTAACCAGTCAGTCCACTGCTCCAAACTTTTATTAGCGACATAAAAAAGCACAAAATATCCCGTAATTTGTCTTAATGGAAACCCCTAAATTACACTTGGTAATCAAACATTCTTGTATGATATCCAAACTTCATTATTTCATTCCTACAGTTGACCAACCAAGATTTTCCATTTCTAACTTAAGTTACGAAAAAAAACCCAACTAACAGCAAGTATTTGACTTTATAACATGAACTAGACACTGCAATTCTATCAACTGCATCTCAACATCAAATTAGTTGGAGTCTAAAATATAAATCATCTACATCAATTCCGCCATTTCAGCAGAAAAAAACCAATCTTTACATATGTGCAGAGCAGAAAAAGAGAATAGAAGAGAAACTAACTAGGGCAACGGCTGAAACAAGAGCATAAGAAGCACAAAGGGAGTAGAAAATCCCATCTTGCCACTGAACGGATTCGTTGACGTGGTCCCACCAGTTGGTCGCCGGACCGGCGATGTCAATCGGCGACGACCCAAGTGGCAACCTAGTCATTTCAGCTCTCTCCTCCGCTTATCTTGTTGTATTGAAAGAAGTCAAAAAACTGATGCTATAAAAGAAAGAACAAGTAAGGAACGTGCTAAGGTGCCATACACATGAAAACAGAGCCATCAAATCATAAATGGAAATCTTTCTATAGTTTTATTTACTCTTACCTTCCTAATACAAAAAATTAAGATAACTAACTATTCAAAGTTCATTTGGAGTTATTGGCCATTTCGTTTCATATTTTTACTATATTATAAAATCTTATGTCTTGTGAAAAATATACACACACTTTTATATTTGAAAATTTTAAATTCTTAATGATTCCGAACAATTTTGGTAACAAAAAAGTCTTTTACTTTCGGCAAAATATAAAAAAATTAGTTTCACGGCTTTCATAATAATCAATTAAAAGTTGTGATTTATTTTTTTATAAAATAATAGTTTAGTAATTTGAATATAAATAAAACTTAAAGGATCATGTACGTATTTAAACGGATATTCTATGGTTGTAAGGCGGCATGGCCCAAAAGCCAAACACAAATTCCAAGTCGACAAATACATGCCGCCGTATACCCAATTTTCATCGCCAAACTTGAGTTGCTATTTTATTGGAAAAAATGGACTATGAATTATATATCAGTGTCTGGACTTTGACAAAATCACGGACTATGGATTAAGGAGAGTTAAAATCATATTGTTGATTTTATTTATGAAAAATAAATAGAACTCCTATTTGATAGACCATAAGTATATTTGAAGGAGCAGGACTCGTGGAAAGAATGGACCAAATCCTAGATGTGTTTGAAGTTTTTGTTTGACAAGGGTATACTTTTAGTTTCCACTCCAATTCGGATTCAAAGGAAGTACGAGATAGAGAGAGATCAGCTTAGGATCGTTAAAGTTAGTGTTAGAAGTCACATGATGCTTGCAAAGACGTAATTATATTAACCCTTTATCAAAAAATTATGTTGTACATGTAAAATAATATCAACATCTTTTATTTCTAGCTTCGTCACTAATGATAACATTATGATTCCGCTTATGAAACTGGTAACACCTCCTACATCTCATGGCTGACAAGACCTTAGATGCTTTATCTATAGATGTTCACTTCGATTGTTAAAAGAGATCGGAATAAGTATATTTCAATTGTTCTGTTCTTATGTATAGAAGAAGCAACCAAATAGTTTGGGCCAGTATGGACCTTGCAAGCTGAAATTATTAGACTGATTTGGTGGGGTGCGCCAGGCCCTTGCAATAGTGCAACGCATGGGCGACGCTTGAGAGCCCAGGTAGCAAGCTACCTTGATGAACTCTCCCCCTTAAAAAATTGAGTTAATATCGTGTGAACCAATGGCCCACATATCAGATATTAAACTGATAAGAACAGATACTACACTTGATCTTAGCCAAAAGGCCGAGAAAGGTATGCTTTGAATTGAGGCCCGTTTGGCATTTTATTGCGTACAGATTCCTTGTTGCTTAGTCTGTGTGGCGATGTGGGACTTCTGGACAAACGCATCACATTTGCGAGAACTATGTATTACACGAGAAATTTGCAGCAAAGGACCAAGAAAATCAAATGTATTCTTTTTACATGTAACTTATTGTGTGTGTTTTTCTCCCTAGCAAGCAGTTCAAAATTATGGAATTTTCAATACATTCCTCAAAGTGTTTGTTAATACAGTGTTTATTATCATCGAAGGTTGTGGTGAGATGGATAAGATCCCTTTACGTTTAACTAAATATCTAGGGTTCGAGCCATGCGTAAGAATAAAATCCTGTTTGGGAGTGCTTCTCCTTTAATGAGTCTTATCATGATTAATCAGTGCTTAAAAAAACATATGGTGATTGCTTGTTTTTTGATAGTTAAAATTGGTACAAAAACGTTGAATGGACTAATGGAACTATAACTTGTTCTTGATCCTCTTTTTTTTTTGAATTGACCCCAACTTATGTGCTACTAATTGTTTTTATAATTTAGCAGGGTCAGCAAGCAGAAGACAACTGCTGAATATGTACTTAGATATGGGAAGGTGAAGTAAGAATTAAACATCATCATTTGCCATAAGTCCATAGTTAACATAGCTTGAGCTAATATAACAAAAGTTCAAATGATATATAACAAATAATGTAAAACAGTCAATGTAGTTTAACGCGTGACTAGGCATTCCTCTTTTTCCCGTTCTTATACTACACCTAAGATGTTCTAAGAGTTAGTGACTTCAGAATGAGTATGGTGTTATATATATCCATGCTTCTTACAGTTACATGGTTCAAGTGGATTCAGTAGAAACAGACCTAAGGTTGTTGCAGACTATGGGTTCTGTAATTTTTGAGTTAATGATATGAACAAACATGTGGCCTCAGAGTTTCTGTTTTTCCACAATTGCGTATATATGCATAAACATTAGAAAGGATGAATAAAAAACATGAACAATTACCATGACATGGAAGATGAAATCTGTAAGAACTACAAGAAAAATCTCTTTGCTGCAGGCGAAAACATTAAACATGAACATGTTCATCTCATGTACAAACATCAAATATGACTCTCAAGTCTCAACTATATTCAAGTTCCACTATCTGATAAAGTGGAAAACTGCAAATTTCTTTCAATGACGATAACCTAGAGTTTTTCGGTCTTTTAATCTGCACAAAACATGTTTTATGTTTCATATCTTGCTCACTTTTGACTGGAAATCAAAATACTTATGCCTAGCAATGAAGACAATTCTTCCTAAGTAGCTATGAACAACACAGTCCAATGATGCAACTTAAATCATATTCTATACGTGCCCGTCATCTATGGTTTATGCATGTAACTTTCCAGGCCTAACTGGCAAGGTATTACCTGCTCTTGCTTACAAGAAGTCCAGATGATTGACAATTCTCTCAAATTCCAAGCAATTGAAGGTAATCAGAAAGCACAAGATATTTGGCTAAAGAATATGAACAGAATTCAGACTTGACACAAAAAATTGAAAGCTCCTATGAGAGCATTATTTCTTCCTCAAATCTCTTAGAATCAACCTTGAGATTTCTATAACTGAACCCTGGAATTTCATTCATCTTACAACTCTCAGAAACCTCAACCATAGAACACATTGCAGGTAATGCACCACCAGTACCTCTTCTCTTCTTCTTTTTCCATTTCATCGTCAAGAACCCGAAACTAGGCCAAGAATTACCAACACATGAATTTATTTCCACTGAACTCTTCTGAGATTTATTATTACAACTCCCTTTACAACAATCCACCTCAACTTTTCTGAAATACTCAATCTCTTTCTTCAAAAGTGATCCTATAGTTCCCCTTGTGCCTACTTCAACCGGCACACTTGTACTCATTTTATCAGAGAACCTACTAGTAATACTCCTAGCTCTGTATAACATTATTTTTTTTCGCTAAAAAAAAAAGATGAAATTCAGAGATTGTTGGAAGGCTTGTTTGTGAAGAATGAATTGGTTGGTATTTTTAACTTTGCATTAATAATTAAGGAAGCAACTTGTCTATAGTGCTAATGCCTAATGATAGTGTTTAATAGACATATGCTTTTTCTTTTTTTTTTGGTTGAAAGTGGACAGCGTGAGGCTCTGCATAATTGTAGCAGTGGATGGATGGGAGATGTAATCATCAACAAAACTTGCAACCAAAGCATACGCCTAAATATAAATTACTAGTACTATTTATTTTACCTTTTTCTGTCTCTCTTGACTTATTGGTTACAAGTTAGTCATCATGATCAACCTCAAGAAATAAAATTTAATTTTTTTGTTATTAAATTAATGCTAAATATTAACTTAATCATGTCTATGACAGCAGAGGATACCTATGTGGTCCTTAGCAATCAATGTCTAGGCCTTTTTTTTAACCCTTGCTTTGCAAATAATCATAGGATAATTTGGAAAAGATTATCATGTTTACGCCGCCCCATTAATTTAAAATAACCTTTGTAGTTATCCATGGTTATTTGATTGATGTACTAATACAACCTAATCATGCACTTAAAATAAAAATGGCGTAAGCACTAATCCTAGTTTGTTTAAAGCGACGTTTACCTAAGATTGCAATGTTTACTAAGTTAAAGAAACCATTACCAAGTAAGTATTCTTATTAAAAGCACATTACTAAATTGCTTCTTATGTCTCTATTTTTTATAAAAATAAAGGTGATGTATGTTTACTACCTCTCGTTGGACAAATGGGAAGAGATCGCCAAGAATTTTATATCTATTGATATTTGAACTCGTCTTTCACCCACTTCATTGATCGATCAGCATCACACTTGTGACTCTATTTTCATAAATATAATATAAAGTCACGAGATGAGTTCAACGTCAACCAAACTAGTTTTTGTGTAACAGGCACTAACATCTCATGTATTGCTGTTCACACATTGCAAGTTGCACGGAGAGCACTTGAGAACACCAGATTGTGATAGCATGTTTTAAATTGTCAACATCCAGCAGTGTCCAAGTAGAACAACAAAGAAATGTACCTGTTTTTCACAAAAAAGTAACTTTTCAGAAAAATGATCAAACATCCATCAAAGACAGAACATAAACAATCAGTTAAAAGCCTCAAAATTATTACTCATTTCTACTACTTCTCTCTCCATGTTTTCTTCCTTCTGCAATCCTTTTCCATTGCTTATACAAGTACAGTTCTTCTTTACAACGTATGGAATCACAAGACCATGCAAATGCTTTGATAAGCAACAACATGCAGTCAGCATAAGCATTAACAAACTAGCCCTTCCCTTGGGATTATCATGGTCAGATAACCACCTAACTACGGTATGCTGGGAAGATGGCATGAATATCTTAGGCTCTGGTGTGAGGCACGAGTATGTTGTAATGCATCATCTATTCTTGAACCACCCTGATAAAGAGACTCATAAAACTGACATGTGAACTGGGATAACTCCCCCTGATCATCATATTCATCCCAAAAGAACTCTGGAGTGTCCTTCACTTTTCTCTGGTTCACTATCTTCCCAAGCACTTGCTGGACTCTAGAAGGTTCAGTGTCCTGATCCTCTGCTTCTTCTTCGCCAATTTCAAACCTCCCATTATTGAAAGAATTAAAATCACCTGACCCCTGAAATGTAAACAACCGCGCTTCATTGGGCTCAATGGAAGGACATGTAACAGCTTTAGCTCCTGAATCTAGAAAAACCTTGACTACAAATTGGGTAGGGCCACAGAAACCAGTGAAGATTATTATTCTCCCCCTCCATGCTCCAATCTGGAAGGTTTAACAAATACTGGAGGAGTTAGTGCTGCCTCCTTTCTAATTCATCTTATATTTTTCTGGGATAAATGTGTATGCATAGAGCAATAGGTCACAAGCACATCTCTTGGAGAGATGACTCGAAATGAATCAACATTCTCAACTAAAAATAAATAAAATAATAATTAAGTGGATCAAAATTGAGGGTCAACGGGTACGTTAAAATACGTGATACATTGCTCCTATATGAACCACTTTTGTGAGGTGCAGCATATGACAACCATCTTGTGCACTCACTTCTATAAGAGAGAGCAATGTTTCTGATCATTTATCCTTCGCAGCTCCACCTTCACCTCTCAATATGAACTTGTTGACAAACTATAAGCAGGAATCTTGGCAAGTTTTCGCTCCTTCATAATTGCTCTCATCCTCCTTACCTCTTCCCACATGTCATTACTGGCATAAATGTTGGACAATACCACATACACTCCATCGTTCCACGGTTCCAACTGTTGCAGGTGCTTAGCCACCCATTCTCCCATCTTCACATGCCCATGCTTCTCACAAGCCCCCATTAGGCACCCCCAGATCACAACATTCGGTTTCATCGACATCCCTTCAATCGCCCCCCTTGCCTCCTCGAACAACCCAGCCCTGCCAAGCAAATCCACCATGCACCCGTAATGCTGCAACATGGGTGCAATACCATAATCATTCTTCATCATGTTGAAATAATACTTTCCTTCTTTCACCATCCCACCATGTACACAAGCGCTCAACACCCCAATAAATGTCACATGGTTAGGCCTAACACCTGCCTCTCTCATGCAATGGAAGCATTCAACCGCATCTCTAACATACCCATGCATTGCATATCCAACAATCATAGAAGTCCACGAGGATACATTTCTTTCCTTCATCCTTGAAAACACCCTATAAGCAAGATCCATCTTCCCACATTTACCGTACATATCAATAAGAGAATTCATCATCAAAAGATCAGACCTTTCCATTTCTTTCGCTTGAAAGACACATTTATGCAATTGAGAAGCCAAATCCAAGTCTCCAAGACTACCACAAGCCGATGTCACACTAACCATGGTCACATCATCTGGCTGCAACCCACTCTCTCTCAACTCTAAGAACATTTCTATGGCTTCTTTAGCACGCCCACCTTGGGATAACCCCGCTATAATAGCATTCCAAGACCCCAACTTTCTTTCACTATTTTGTTCAAACACCTTACGTGCATTCTCAAATTCACCAGCTTTTGCATACAAGCTAATAAACCCACTCTCACAATACATATTAGTTTCTAATCCGAGCTTTATTGCAACCCCATGGAGCTGCCTTGACACAACATAATTCAGAACCTGACAAATCACCTTTAAAACAATGGGTAACGTGAAAGTATCCGGGCGAACACCGGTTCTTGACATAGTGATGTATACATGTAGAGCCTTGCTAGGGGAGTTAAGCCTAGTATATGATCTAATAATGTTGTTCCAGTGGAATTGTACAGGATACAACTCCAAGAAGTGATTTCGGATTATCTGGGCGTAAATTTGGTCAAGATGCTGGAGATTGTTGCAATTTGATATTCGGGTCGCTATTATCTTGTCATTGCTGTCGAGAATATTAGTAGCAGTGGCTAAACTATGACTCAGATGGAATGAGTTAACTCTGTTTCTACCAAATCGGAGCAACAGATAATGAAATGGACTCATCAATAATATATTTGGTGTTGATTTCTTACCGGCTGTTGCTTTAGTCCCAAAAGACCTTATATTTATCCTTGCCTATTTGATTGATGTACTTATACAAATTATACTTCTGTTTGTTCATAGCTTTTGAAGTTCAAACTTGAAAATTTGAGTTTTTAAAGTAGTGTTTAAGAGACGTTCCAGAAATTAGTAAAATGACGGGACTAATTTTTGGGAATTTGATAAAATCTGATCACATTTCATGGTCTGGCCAATTTGAGATCTACTCTATTGCAATCAGACACCTATCTTCAATGAAAGGAGATCACCTAGCGAAATCAATGGGCAGAAATAGTAGATAACTCTATCATCCAAAGCTTGAAAGATGGAATGGAAAGAGATCACATAATGATTTGTGTATCTACTGAGATTATTTGAATCCTATCTTGAATAGTTTCCCGCTTCATTGACCGTTAAGCCTTAAAATAAGATGTCACAAGAGCACATGAGTTTATCCAAAGTCCCAACTAGTTTTTGTTTAACAAGCACTAACATCACATAGGTTCCTCCTTTACAATTTGCAGAGACCACTTGAGAACACCAGATTCTAATAGCATATCAGTTTCAAATTGTGTTGTCACCATCAACCACTGTCCAAGAAGAACAAGAAAGAAATGAATCTGCTTTTCGCAAGAAGGCAGATAAATCTTCATTGTGGATAAGGGTGGTTAAAAAATTTGTCCATGCTTTATCCAATAAATTAATTTTCCTATACAAGTTACTTATTGGGACTCAAAACCTTTCTCAATCTGAAATGACTTCCAAGGAAAATTCTGCAAAACTGGTCCCTAAAGAAAAACAAGCATCCATCAGTGACTAAGAACACAAAAAAAAATGACTTCAGAGCCTCAAAATTGGTTGCTTCTCTCGCTTCTTGGAACTATTACTCATTTCTACTGCTTTTTTCTCTTGCCATGCTTCTTCTGCAATCATTTTCCTTTGCTTGTACAAGTATACTTCTTCTTTACAAAGTATGGAATAATGTAGAGATCGTGCAAATTGCCTTAATCAAGCAACATGCAGTCAGCATAAGCAATTGGCTGACTTGCGCCTTCCTTGAGACTATCATGGTATGAGTCAACCGACAAACTATGGTATGCTGGGAAGATGGCATGAATATCTTAGGCTACGGTGCGAGGCACGAGCATGCTGCAATGCAGCACCTATTCTTGAACTACCCTGAAAAAGAGACTCATAGAATTGACATATGAATTGGGACAACTCCCCCTCATCATCATCCCAAAAGAATTGAGAGCGTCCTTCACTTTGCTCTGGTTCACTGTCATCCCAATCACTTGCTGGACTAGTAGGTTCAGTATCGTCATCCTCTGCTTCTTCTTCGCCAATTTCAAACTTTCCATTATCGAAAGAATTAAAATCACCTGACCCGTGAAATGTAGACAACTGCACTTCATCAGGCTCAGAGGAAGGACATATAACAGCTTTTGCTCCTGAATCTAGAAAAGCCTTGATTACAGGTTGGATAGGGCCATAGAAACCAGTGAAGATTATAATTCTCTCCCTCCATGCTCCAACCTGGAGATTTAACAAATACTAAAAGGATTAACAAATTTTCTAGGGTAAATGTGTACGCATAGAGTAATAGGTCACAAGCACAGGTCTTGGAGAGATAACACGAAATGAATCAACATACTCAATGACAGTGTATTAAGCCCTCTATCATGACAAATGAAAGAAATGCAACCCAATTTACTTGAAAGATGAATGACAAAGCAAGTGATTAACCAAGTCTTAATAGTAAACCTTTAGTATAGCAAGTGATTAACCAAGTCTTAGTAGTAAAACTCAAGTATACATTCAAAAATGTTTAGTGTAATGAACAAGCCTCTTATTCTTCAAACCTGAGACAGAAATAGACCAGTCATTACATAATCAAGTTCAGATCTCGGAGTGATGCAGATGAAGCAATGAAACCAGAGATAAATTTGTTCAATTAAATTTTTAGGATAAAAGCAATATGTGGAAAGCGCTATCTGTGCACATCCATTAGGGAGCATCAGCACTGCATAGCTTTATCTGCAGAAGACCTCACTGCTCCCATCGTCAGGGCCGCAGCAAAAATCCCCTGAGATCTCTAAGTGCTGAAGAGTTCATCCTTGCCACAGATACTTGAACCCAAGTAAGTTCATTTGCCATATTTTGAACCCAACCAGATTGGTGTTGACTTGTTCAATCAAATGATGCCAACCATATACCATCATTTGGAAGAGATAAGTTCCTTCTCACACATAAAATCTTGCAATGAAAAAAAGATGCAATACTGAATGACATAAATGCTCAGAGGGTATACCATCCACCGAATATCTTCTGAAGTTAAATGCATTGAAGGAACCGTCCTACGGAACATATAGGCACCAATTTCTTGGTCATCTTCCATGACCTTCAGAAGACAAAAAATAGGAAATTCATGAACTCCTTTGATCAAAAGTAAATTCATAAATCTTGGTTTCTGAAAGCGAAGAATAATCAAAATAAGGATGGCAGACATCACGTCCGCACATACCTGTGTCTGACGCCCAATATACCGGTGGACTACACCTCCAATTTGGAAGCATGGCCTACACCTAACAAGATCAGCAACGGTTGAGATGTCAGAGATGACTGATGCATACTTTCTCCGGCGGCCTCGCATCATAGACAGCAAGCTGAATTTGACGCTCTGCAGAAACTTATCTGCTAGTTCTCCAGGTTCGGCAACCACAAATACATCATTCTGCCAACTATCTCGTAGAAGTTGATGACATTAGCATGATAAACAGCATTTCCAATAAGTAACCAAAAAATAAGGAATATCTAACCTCAGTACAGAGCCAGATGTATCATTTTGCAGAGCCAAGTGCACAACTCCAACCTGAGGGGAATTCTTTAGCTTCTCATACAAAGATTGAACAGGCAACGAAAGCTGTCGACGCTTTTGAGGAGACTCGGGCGGTGAGACGGTTGTTTTTGCAGATTGTAATCCATCCAAGCTTAGTGGTGGAACTAAATCAATTCTACCAACCCTATGAGCCCCAATATCAGGACTGTATAAGAGAGGGCTTGAAGGGAAACTCCCAGTGAACAATGGAGAAGCAAAAGGTGTCGGAAAAGTTGATCCTGGAGTTGCTTTCTGAGTATTTGATATGCCATTAAAAAGACTGAGCTTTATTCCGTTACGAGCACAAAATGACTCTAGTGAGCGAACATGGTGAAAGACTCTTCCAGCATCTGCACTATTTGGGGCCTCGACAAGAAGTACGCTCCGCCTCCAACCTAAAGAAGGACTGCTTTCATCTGAAAATAAATTGAATCCAATAAAGTTCAATCCATCTGAGACAAAAGAATATCATGGCAAGAAATTAAAAATGATTCCCCACACACCAGTTTTAGAATTCTTCGCTTTGAGGAACTGATGGGACTTCTTATCTGAAAATTTCTCATCATGTGGCCTCTCCAATAATCTTTCACAAATATTCTTGAAAGCAGCAGAGGTGTTCTGAATGTAATCATCTGTTGCAGCCTCTAACTTTAACCAGACAGCAGGGTCCGTCTCATCTAGCTCCATATCACATCGCTCATCAACTGCATCCCAGATATGTAGAAAGCATGTTAAGAATGTGAAGAAAATTATAACTCAATATCACCGCAGTGCAAGACTAGATCATACTCCTAATTCATTTTCTTTAATTCTGGCTGATACCTAAAAATTGAATTGTTTATGAAATTCCAAAAGTTCAGGAAAAGAATTAGGGAAATAAGGTTTCCCAAAAGGAAAAGAACCAATCTTTAGCTTGTAATATTTCACCTCAGGCAACATTTAACTTCACCTGGATTAAAGCGAAAATAGTGCACATCAGGAAGCAGTGGAAGCAATGTACTTAAAGCTTCCTCCACCCGGTCAACTGAGCATGCA
>JAJOOS010001422.1:0-19800 GCA_029582725.1 Solanum chiquidenum | reverse complement strand
TAGTAACCAGTAATGTCCAAGGCACCTTGACTCAAATCATTTATCTCTTTCTGAATTTGATACAATTTCGCTCCATTGGTTTGATCATATCGGTCCTGCAGTTCTTTCCAAAGTTCCTCCGAGTTGGCGACATATTCAACACTGTCTGCGATTTCCTTTGAAAGGGAATTCAAAATCCATGAAGTGACCATATCGTCACATCTTTCCCACTGACGAACCGTCGTAGATGGAGTATCAGGTTTTGGGTATTCACCAGTGACGAAGCCCAATTTATTTTTCACAGAAAGTGATCTCAAAACACTTCTTTTCCATGAGCGATAACCAGTACCATCAAAAGGAGTGGGGCCTAAAGTGAAACTAGGGCTATCAGACGGGTGAATATAGAGAGGATTACCTGTATCGATCATCGTTACAGCAGTAGAGCTCGTGGTTGGAGGATCAACAGCCATTGTTGAGCCAATTTGATACTTGGAGATGAAGGTGTAAATTTGATACTTGAAGATGAAGGTATGTAGCTGGTGAGAAAATTACAGAGGAAAATGCCTTCGATTTTGGAAATAGATCTGGATGAAGATTGATCGAAATAGAGAATGAAAATGGAAAGAAAACTTAATAATGCGGAAGTGAAAGAGCAGAATCAATAGGCTCTGATACCATATCAAATCTAAGAATTAATCTCCATTGATGAGAGCTTAAATCTTCTTACAATGAGAAGAAGAAGAGAAACTGAAGAACTGATGCAATGTGAGCTGTGATTTCTGAGAATCAAAACTAAAACTGCATTCAATGATAGAAGTATGTATATATACAATTATGAAATATCTATTTTGCTAACTAACTAATTTGACAGCTAATTAATCTAGCTAATAGTAATCTGTAACTAACTCTAACTAACTCTATCAGTAACTAACTATGACTCAGCATTACAAGATAAATATCTTGGCTCAACACATCCATTACTCAATCATAATCAATTTGCTCAGCTTCTCCTTATTGTAATATATATATTTATATATATATATTAATTCGTTTCAAAAGAGTGACATATTTTCAAATTCGAAACGTTGCTTTGAACAAACTTTTTAATCTTGAATGTCCCAATTCTTCGGTATTTATAAAGAGATCAAGACATCAAATATTGTCTTCCTTAAAGTAGTAGTAATCATCTCAAAATCTCAGAAATGCTTGGATATTCACAAATATTGTCTTTCTCAACGTTGTTGCCCAACATTTGTTACAGACCCATTTGATTCCAAGAATACTTGGGGAAAAAATTGAGAAGTGGTGTTTGGTTATATTATAAGTTGGCAAATATATTTGTCAAGTATGCCAAGTTCCCAAATACTAAAAAAAATTAATATTTGGGCCAAGTTCTAATATTTGGGAATTTTAAAAAATTCAAAAATTACCCCAAACTTTTATATTTTATAAAAAATTACCCATTATTTATTAATTTCAACTAATATTTGTTACTATCGCCTCCAAAAAAGTTTTGAGTTCTAATTTGAGAAAAAAGAATAACTTATATTTAATGGGTTATAATTATAACTGAATCAGTGACAAATTTGAGTATGCGATCAATGTATTGTATTGCCTATACTGTTATTTTGTTATTGTTATCAATTATATTATAAAGTTATTTTTTAACGGAACATATTCATTATAAAATGATAATATAAATTTATGGCTATTTAAAATAATTTTTAAAACTTATGAATATAAATCATATTTTTTGAAATAGTCAAATATTTTTGAGAAAATTTGAGGCCAAAACACATGGTAATTTTCAATGTCAATCAACTTCTTTCCAAACCTATGAAATGCGGCAAGGGGTTCTTGGTCCTTTGCCCATTCAAGGGAGTCCCTTTGTCCGAGGTAAATCTCATCGGAACTATGCCTTGACAAAATATCAGGTAGACGAGTAAAGATATGACACTCGGTCTAACTCAATCCCAAAAGCGCTAGCTCATGAGGGGGGAATTGCCTAAGTTCATATAAGGAGACCACCAGCCCATTCTCCAATCAATGTGAGACTCTTACCCACTCTAACAAGAAAACACATTGCTACGACCTACTAACCTTCTACTCTATATTTGTACCTCCCACAACCTCCTATTTAAGGTCATGTCTTCAGTAAGTTGAAACTGTGACATGTCCTATCTAATTATCTATCCCGCCAATATCTTTTTGGTCTATCTCTACCTTTCCTGAAATCATACATAGCTAACCTCTCACCTTCACACTAGGACATCCATATGAACAACAGAGCCTGACCTCAGATTTTGATGCGAAAGTTAGGCTCTACTTAGAATTAAGTTTCAGTTTTGACAATTCAAATGTGGAATTAGGACCTAGCAGTTCAAAAATGTTAAATAGCAAGTTTGAAAATAATGAGTAAGATGAACACACTGAAATTTGCATAATCAAATTACATTTTTTCATCAAATTAAGCTTTAAATAATTTTTAAATATTGGTTAAAATTTAAATAGTACTCAAAGATGGGCTGGACAATTTTCCCACTATAGTGGGAATATAATCACACGTGCACTACACAATAAATAAATAAATTGTCCTAATTAAATATACAACTTGACGTGTTCCCACGTGGACTTCACTATGCCCTAAATAATGTAAATTGTTTTTTTTTCCCATCTAATAATAATAATAATAATTCCAAACTGTTATTTTTAGGAGTAGCAAATTGACGGATCGAGCGTGGAATATGAGTGAGTGGAAATGGATTAAGAAAAAACAGATAACTTATTTGATTATACCAGTCGAATATGAGGATTAGGGCGGTTCAAAATCGAACTGAAACTGATAACTCAAATTGAAAAAAAAGTTATTGGTTTATTCGTAATGGGTTATTGATTTAGCGGTTTTGATAATGGTTTTGATTTTTTTTTGTTATCGGGTTATCGGTTCTTAACGGTTTTAAGTTTTTTCTTAACGGGTTAACCGATAACCCGATAGTAAACTAAACAATTATATTTATACTATTTTATATACAAAGTCCTTGACTTAGAGACTGATTTCCTTCTTTCATTTGTGGTTCTCCAAACTCTTGGTTATTCTACAATGTAAACGTGTTTGCCTTTGAGAAAGATGTAACTTGTGAACTCATGTGCATGGTTCATTTGGTTTGTCACCTTGTTTTTAAGTGTTTTTCAATGTTTTTTTTAATCAAATCTTAACGGTTAAACCGATAACGATCAAAACCGATAAATCAATAACCAATAAGTCAATATCTTGATGGTTCTATAACGGTTTAACTAGCATATCTATAAATCGATAACTAATAAATCAAACCGATAGATTTTAAAATCAAACCAAATCGAATTGATCGATACACGGCATAAGAACCATTGGAAATGAATTACGCAAAAATGGATAAGATATTTGACTGTGCATATATTTGACATGTTCCCACGTGGACTTCAGTATACCCTTAATAAAGTTGATTGTTTTTTTCTATGCATCTAATTTATAAGTTCCATCGAAAAAACAAAAAAACAAAACACAAAATCAAAAAATATCTCAAAAAGATCTTTTGAATAATTGAAGAGAGACTAATAAGACAGCTTTATCCCTTTTAACCAATTGATATTAAATTGAGTAATCTGAATTGAATGTTCTTTGGAATATTGTTCTTCTTTATATATATAAAAAAGAAAAATTCATATCTGAATTCACATTAACAATTACATACATTACGTGTTGGTGCTCACATTTCACCACAAAAGTTATGATAAAGTGTTAAATATTCATTCATTCTTGATTCTTAATCAAAAGTCTCATAATATTAAACCCTGAAAGAGCATAATTACTTTTGATAGAAAACATTTTACGCAGAATGCGAATTGATTGGGAAACAACGATTGAGAAACTCGTAAGAGAAAATTGTATTGTGATATAACGTAAATCTAACGGCTAACATCACTTTAGGAATTCATAAACTTCAAATCTTGAATTCGCTTCTTACAATGAAGTGATGAAAAGATAAATATCCTGTTCTTAACTAGAGATCTTATGTCCGAGCATGTGATAATAGATTCATCTTTAATTTAATAAGGAAGCATTTTACCTCTTCAGTAAAGTTTTCATACACATAATCTGAATTGATTCAATCCTAAACGGATATCAAGTATCAGATATCGAGTAAGAGAATGATTAGTATATTAAATCATATTATTCTTGTTGAGTGAAGTTCCACCTAAAATTGATTGTATATTCCATTTTGTTAAATGGATAAGATAATAGTGTTCTAACAACTAAATAATTCATGATTAAGATAACCAAAAATTCAGGAAGCATGACCTATCTGTTTATTTTATTTTATTGAAATAATAATGAATGATGACATTGCTCATTGTACCCATTTTTTTTTTAATTTTGTCTCCAGACTCATAGGACCAGACAGACAATTTGGATTTATTTTATATTTAGGACAATTTTTTTTAAGTTTATTTAGTTAACATATTTTGAAAAATACCTTCTTCTTTTTTGGAAAAAACAAGTTTTTTATAATAAAAATAGTAAAAATAAGTTCTTATATGACGTATTCTATGATGATAATTGTTTTCCCTCACTCCCATCCCCGGTATCATCACATTATGTTGAATGATGCCTTAATATAATTATTTGGTATGCCATAAATCATTTTAGGGTAAATTTTTCAAGTAAAAATAGAAAAAAATGCAAATTTTATAAGTGACAATTTAAAATATAAAAAAGTAAATACGTGAAGAAATTAAAAGCATATATACAACTTCTACTATATGAAAAAACTATTTTATAGATTAATAAATTTATAAAATACTCTAGATTAATAAAGTGAGATAAGCTATTTTATTCCTTTTAATGAAAAACCAGACAAATTAAAAAAATAAAAAATTTAAAAATTAAACAAGTAGGACGTACAATTTTCCACATTTAAAATATGTATTGTATACTTTCCCTAGATAAGCTATTTTATTCCTTTTAATGAAAAACCAGACAAATTAAAAAAATAAAAAAATAAAAAATTAAACAAGTAGGACGTACAATTTTCCACATTTAAAATATGTATTGTATACTTTCCCTCTTCCCCTCTCTCTTCACACTCATTTGTTTTCCCATTTCCACACTCAATATACATCTTTGTATTTCGATTTTTTTTTTGAGTCGAGGATCTGTCGAAAAACGTTTTTCTAAGTTGTAAAAGTATGAGTAACTCGCGCGTACATTTTATCTTTTTTCAGATTTCACTTTGTGAGATTGCATTGAGTATATTGTTATTGTCGTTATAAAAGATCTTCTTTTTAGCTAATTTTCACAAGCACACACCTTTCTTTTTTCTTTATTTTGTCATTTTCAATATTTCATACAAATTTCATTTTCAACCACATGCCATCAAGCTAGAAAATCTGCTAATATTTTCCATGTAAAATTATATCTCCTTGTTAATCAAAGATATTTTGGTATTTTTTTTTTCTAAATGCCAAAAACTATAGTACTATTTAATATCTTCAATGGATTTGTTCTATTTTTTTAGTTTTCTCAGAAAGGGTGAAAATACCAAAGAAATTTTCTTGTTTTTAGCATTGTGAAGGAATCTTATATTATTTTTCTTGGAAAAAATTGTTTTTTTTTCTCTTATCTTGGTTTATTTATAGAGAAGTCAAGATTTTGATTTTTCATTGGGCAGTAATGGAGCTGAAATTTATTGATTTTAAGTCAATGTCCATGTGTAAATCAGTTGGTATGGAGGGGTTGATGAAGTTTTCTAGCTCATTTCTTGATTCAAAGCTCATGTTTGGTGTTAATGTGGCTCCAAGTTTCTGTTCTCACAGAGGTAATTTTCTTATACTGAATTCGTTTTAATTTGTTTGTCTCGTTTTGATTTGATTCAGAGTTTAAGAAAGTAAATACGTAAGATTTTTGAATCGTGTGGTCTTAAACTAAAGATATCTAGAATGTATTTCTGTTCTTGAGGAGGTATTTTTCTGATACTCTTCATTCTAATTTGTTTGTCTGATTTTGACTGGATATGAAGTTTAAGAAAGTAAATATATAATATTTTTGAGTTTTGTGGTCTTAGACTAAAGATATGTAGAATGTATTTCTGTTCTTGTGGAGGTATTTTTCTAATACTCCTTCCGTTTTAATTTGTTTTTCTGGTTTTGACTTGACATTGAGGTTAAGAAAGTAAATACGTAAGATTTTTGAATGGTGTGGTCTTAAACTAAAGATATGTAGAATGTATTTCTGTTCTTGTGGAGGTATTTTTCTAATACTCCTTCCGTTTTAATTTATTTGTCTGGTTTTGACTTGACACAGAGTTTAAGAAAGTAAATATGTAAGACTTCTGAGTAAAAGATACCTTTTTTGAATGGACTGAAAAAAAAACGAAGACAAACAAATTGAAACGGATGGAGTATTTACTTAGGGGTGTGGACCATTTTTTTTTATTGGATTCAATCAGAAGGTTATTTTGCCTGTCCATTGATTTTGTAAGGGAATAAGAAGATATTTGTTTCATTTTATGTGAAGGTATTTGACGGGATACTAAGTCTAAAGCAGAAAAGACCGACTTCTGGAAACGGTCTTAAACATGTCATGCCGTTTCTGTGGCTATAAAATCAGGCCATTCAGAGTAACATGAATAATTTAAAGCTAAATTGGTTATGCTTCTTCTCGAAATAAATTAAAAAGGAAAGAACATACTCAGATGATCATAAAATGGAACGGAGAGAGTAGTATCTTATGATCTCTGAGCAAGGAAGCATGAACTCGAAGTAGAACCATCGATAATAAGGCAATACAAAATGCATCATTAGCTTTTAAAAAATGATGTCCTGTTTCTAATGCAGTCATTAAGAAGAATATTATCTATCAATCTACGCGTTATTAGATAACGTCACTAATGCTACTAAATGAGAAACGTTGCTGTTTGTATCTGTAATGAAGTTCGAATTTTTGTAAATTTTCTGTTTTAACTTCAGGGCTGTTAACAAAGGCTGCTTATTCAAGCACTTCTTATGATGCTACAAGATCAGTCAGCAAGAAGAATATCTTAGAGGACACTTTCTCTTATAAGATAAACGGTACAAACCATACAAGTTTGTATTTTCGAGATAAATGGTTGCTTGATGCCTCTGATGATGAATATGGAGGAGTACTCGTCAACGCAGAAAGACTACCATCTGATCCCGACAAATTTACCTTTGTGCTTCGTGCATCTCTCTCTCATTGGAAAGTGAAGGTACTTCATTTTCAGGACAGAGGCGTAGTAATTTTTGGTGTATTGAAAGTAAACTTATATAACACCTTTTGCTCACTGATGGCTCCCGATGATGCAGGGGAAGAAGGGAGTTTGGCTTAAGCTACCATTGGAAAAATGTGATCTAGTTCCTGTTGCAGTAAAGGTATTTCCTTTTTGTTGATGCATTGTAGTAAAGGTATTTCGTACTATCACTTTACCCAAATCGATATATGAAATTACTCTCCCATACTAACTTTTGTTTTTACAATCGTTTAGCTTTTCTTTGTTATCTCTGGCTTGTAGTGATTGTCTCATTACACAAAGAATACGTTGATATAAATACATGAAGAGAATAAGCTAACTATACGCAATAATATACAACTCTAGTGATTTGGTAACAATCGAACTCTAAATTTTGTAGGAAGGATTTCAATACCATCATGCAGAAAGAGGATATGTTATGATGACTTATTGGATTCCGGAGGAACCCTGTATGCTTCCTTCGAATGCATCGCATCAAGTTGGAGTTGGGGGTTTTGTGATCAACGATAAAAATGAGGTGTGTGTTTTTCTGTTTGCAATGCCTTCCTAATTAGTAGTAATATTTATGAGCTTCTAAATTCTTTGTGTAGTCTCTTAGGCTAATAAATTTTTGCTTTAGGTGCTTGTCGTGCAAGAGAAACATTTTACGCCGGCTCTTTCAGGCTTATGGAAAATACCAACTGGTTTTATTCATGAGGTATGTTCCTCTATTGCAATTTGACCTTACCATTTTGGTACTTTTGACTTAGTTAAAGATTGAAGCATGGAACTGTATACTTACTCGGTTTAGTTTTTGCATCAAACTCAGTCCGAGGAGATATTTACAGGAATTGTGAGAGAAGTGCAGGAGGAAACTGGCGTAAGCAATTTTCACTTAAACGTATCGCCTTCCTGAATTAGCAACCCATAACGACCAATCGTTATCTAAACGATGTTTTTTTCTTTTCTCATTACTTTTTCCAGATTGATACTGAATTTGTGGAGGTTATGGCTTTCAGGTAACAAAATTCTCCCTCTTCAAAGAACCACGAGTTTATCATAATGGACAGCGAATTATTTTACACCTTTTTTATCGATAGGAAGAGCTATATTAGAAATCGTATAAGAACACAAAATGCTGATACCATAAGTATCCGAGTAACTTGGCTCAGGCACAGAGAATGTAGAGTTGCTATTTTCTTGATTTTACTGTCATCTTTAGGATATTTCAAGTTTTATTCAGTTTCATGCTCTAACTCATGCTATGTACACAGTTGTTTAAGTTTGGACTCTAATTGTTGATTTTACAGTTTACAAACAAGATACATTGTTTAAATTAACATTTATCGATGTCCTTCTTCAGGCATGTTCACGATGTGGCCTTTCAAAAGTCAGATTTGTTCTTCGTCTGCCTGTTAAGATCCCTGTCAAAACAGATCATGGTTGATGATCTAGAAATTCAGGATGCTAAGGTAAGCATATCGTATTGTGTAATACTCACCCGATGAGCTAGCATTTGAGGTTGAGTTAGACTTAAAGTCTGCAGCTTTATGCGACTTAGCATTTACTCGAGCTACCTTTTCTTTTTTCAATGCAGTGGATGCCTCTAGTTGAGTTTGTGGAGCAACCTCTAATCCAAGAAGACGACATGTTCAAGAAACTAATTGACATTTTCGTCGCTAGACTAGGGAAGCGCTACTGCGGATTGTCTGTCCATCAACTGGTTTCCAAATTTGATGACAAACTTTCTACATTGTACTTTAACACTGTTGATGATCCAGATTTGAACTGTCAAGCCAGTTAGCATCACAATATGTATTGTCTTGTGTATATGTGTAGTCTATAGTTTATGGACTCTGTAAATATACTTATAAATTATTCAAAAGAACCTGTTACAGGGAGGCAACTATGATGATTTTCTTTCTTTATAATTTGTATATTAGGTTTCTGTATCAGGTGTTTGCACCAAATCAAAAAATGCAACACAAGTGACTCTCATTCACATTATTATTAGTTTTTTCAGTATAACTTTTAACTGCCAAGGTTAAATGTTTTGTTCTGGTGTAAACACTGGATGCAAATAAGTTCTTCCATTCGATTCTTTATTGTCAATTTATAATCAATGTTTTTCTGGAAAATACTTTTCGCTCTAGAACTGAAACCGGAAAGTCATTTTTCAAGAAAATGACTTATGTCATACCAAATAAATCAGAATTTGGAGCATTTCGAACACCTGAAATCCAACTACAACTAGACAGCAGGCCGACGTAACAAGTTAGAATAGTCCTAAGTTAGTGAAAATTCAACTTTTGAGTTGAGAATTTTTTATTAGGTTGACTTTGGTTAACATTATGAGTTTTGAGCGTCGTATGGGAATTCCATCAATTTTACTGAGTCCAGAATGTCGAGTTTGCTCTATTAAGATGATCGGTTAGAGTCCCGAGACCTTAAATTGTGATTTGGATATTTAGGTAAAAAGTTGAATTTTTGGCCTAGATGAATTTCGAGGGGTATTTTGGTTATAACCATATATTTTTTGAAATTCGACAATTTCATTGGTTCCAAAACATGCTTTAAGATAAATTTGCACTATTGGTTCATGTTTATAGGATTCCGAATGAGTTTCAAGGATCAAAATGATGTTTCAAGGTTGCTTGTATATATGTATGTATTTCTAACCCTATTTTAGTCTTTCCCCCAAAATATTCCTTTCATATTTCATGATTTCTATCCATTAAGTTGAGATTTTAAACCCTAAAGTAGAGAAATCCAAAATTGTTGATTTGGAGGTCGATTTGGAATGAGTTTTAATTGATTTTCGAGATTTAAGGTCCTTGTATTGTGGGTAAACTGATTTTGACAAAGTTTTCCTGAAATTTCTCATTTTTGATTGCATTTCAAATGTGAGTTTTGGGTTTTTTCTCCTAAAGTTGAAAAAGTAGTAATTTTTTTTTATTAGAGCTCGATTCTTGCTTGTTTTAAATGAGTTTTTCAACCATGAACTCCTTTTGGCTTGTAGAACTTGATTTTCAACTAAAATTCTAATTTTTACCCTTTTTATTTCCGAAGCGATTTTTGAACTATTTTACCTCGATTTCAATCCTATCAATATGGGTATCATTGAACTCCTTAGCCCGTATTTGAACATGATAATGTTATTGAGCAGTAGACTGAGGTAAGGGGTCCAACCCAACCTCATATGGTTCCCAACAACGCTCTGATGCTTCAGGAGTTAATAGTTAGGTTATTGGCTAGATTGGATTAGATCAAGTCAAATCAGTACCACAACCATCTCAACAACTCAATACCAAATCAATACGAAATGCAATGCAATACAATGGCCAACATCCTATATACACAACAACTTTCTCGATCAGATAATCGGGACCATAGGGGACTCGCAAAGGTCCATATACCAGCATAGACGGTCTATACGTGTTTGTGCGGATAATCTCAATGTACTATCACAAAATCAAACAATCTCCGACACAAACGATCTCCATGCATGTGCCCCACTCATAAACATAAAACCATTGCAACATGGACTATATCCACATGCTCAAGCCTTACTCATATTCAATTTTATATTCATGCATGTGCATAATATAATATCATCTGATTAGGAGATGATGATGCATCTCATTTCAATCAAATATATTCATCGCATCGCAATATATATGAGCTCATGAAGAAAATATAAACACACAAAAAGTAATCAAGTTCACCTAATTCAAAAGTCTCAATATTTCCGTTATCTCACAACTCAAGGTGTACTGTCAATTTCATGACTCTGGTATCCATATAAATGTTCATTATCTCATTTACACGGTACCAGCATAAATGTTTGTTATCTCATTTACGTGGTACCCCTTTATTATCAATTATCCTTAGATTCATTTAACTCACAAAACTAACACTTCAAAGGATCTGTAATCTTTAATTAGTTGCCCTCAAACCGAAGCCCAAATGCCAAACTGTGAATTTGCCCTTCCACAATGCTTCTGAATAATAAAATTTATTCAAATTAGAGGTATACAAAATCAAATCGAAAACCAAACCACATCGCAAATCGAGTCAAACCGGAAAAAAACCCGACCAATAGTTTGGTATTGGAAAAAAACCCAACTATATTTGGGTTGGTTTGGTTTCAACTAAAAAAAACAGCCCCAGACCAAGCCAACCCGACATTCTATATATAATTTTAAAATTTATTTTATACGTAAAAATATTTACTTTGATATATTTTTTAAGTATTTCTTATACTTTTTCATAGTTTTTATCTTTTAATATATTATTTCATGTTTAAAAGTTAGAATTCCTAATGATACAATAAAGATTATAGTTCATAGATGTTAGTAATCTATCTATATATAAAAGGAGAAGAAAAAATGACACATGCCAACACCACAAATTTTCAGTATATTAAATAATTTTAAATAATTAATAATCAATAATAATTAAATAAATAAATAAATATAGACACATGTCAATAATTAGAATTAGAACGACACATGTCAGCACCACAAAAAAACATGATTTTAAATAATTAAAATTATTAATTACATGTAATAGGATTAAACAATAAACTCAACTTTTTGTAATTATCTTAAATTCGAAATTAAAATATTAAATTTATTTATTTAAGAATTACTTAAAATTAACGTGATATAATTATTTTATAATTTTCAAAATTTATATAAGATAATAACTAAAAACTTTAACTATCTAAATCTGAAAAACAAAAAATGAACATTGCAGAACATGAGTGTGATTATTAATTTTAAAATTAAAAAAAAAAAAAAAACAAATAACTCTCTCCACGTTAGTCAGTGGATAATTTTAAGGAACAATTTCAAATTTAAAATTATTATAAAAATAAAATTACAAACTTAACTAATAATAATAATAATATTAATAATATTTTTTCAGAAATGTTCCAAATGACAGTCGCACATAAAATTCTTTTCCTGGTATCATTTTTTCTATTTTTATTTAAATAAATAAATTTGGGCAATGGTTTTAAATCATAAAATCTAAAAGTGTTTTCAGTTTTGAAAGGAAAATAAATAAATAAACGTGGGTTGTTAACCTTTTTAAGAATTGTGACAGCTATCTAATTTCACTTCTTAAATTAAAAAAAATAAACTAAAAAAAAGTGTAGTTGTTAAGCATCTCAAGACCTTTTTGTTTGATCAAAGAAAAATTTAATAGATACATTATATCATATATATTTAACTATTAGAAAGAAAAATAAAGACTATTTTTAAGTTTTTTAGTATGTGTATTTTTAAAAATGATAGCTGATTTTTTTACATACCGTTTTAAAATATAATTAAAAAATTAAGTTGATTGACAAAACCGCATAACTTTAAAATATATATTTTTAAAAAAACTGTCAAATGAACTTTTACTAAACAAAAATAGAAAAATAAGGGAAACAAATTAACCTCCACTTCAAGCATTAAAATCCTCTCACGTTTCTTTATTACCTCTACACTCAAACCCACTTTCAACAAGCACTAATTCTTTCTCCTTCTGTTCTATTTTTTTTCCCATTAATCAACAGGGAAAGAAGAACAAGAAATACTTTGGAATGTATACAATTACTTTGTTTTCGTTGTCTTCTTGAGGTTCTGTGAATTTATTTTTCATATCGAAAAAATCTATGATAGTTCAAATTTTGAGTTTTTTGATATAATATATTATTATGGTTATTTATATATGATTAGTTTTCTCTTTAACTATCTTACATTGGATCTCTTATATATATATATATATCAAATTAAGACACATCCAAGGAGGGATCAGTCCTCCATTAGTGAAGGAGATTTTCTATATATGTCAATATCCAATCAAAGAATACAATACTAGTACAATTATTGGTCTGATGGTAAATTATGCTTCTTTGAAAGAATTCTTTTCACGAAAAACTTACTTTTTATATTTCAAATATTTTGAAATTCTAAAATGTTATTAACAATGAAGAAGACAAAACAAGGATGTTGATGTCAGGGCCACAAATTCTATGTCAGGAAAGGAAAAAATTAAATATATAATAGGAGAAATATTTATATAAAATAATTTAGTAAGGAAATACTTAAATTAAAATCAGAAAAGGAACAAAAAAAATTTAACTAAGTAATCAACAAAATTAATTTAAAATCTGAAATTAAAATTAAAAACAATTTAAATCTTAAAATCTATTTAAAGGAGAAGAATACTTATGCACGATGGAGTTTTGTAAAACATAATTCATATTCAATTAACAAAGTTAATTTATAATCTGAAATTTAAAATATTTTAAATCTGAAAATATTTTCATTTTAAACAACAAAAAAAGAAGAAGATAACTTTACCCATTTTTTTTTAAAAAATAAAAAAATCTTCCCACGTTTTAAAAAATAAGACGAATCTCTTCTTCTTATCCTCCTATATATTTTTGTATCTATTGTTTTAAATTTTTTATCAACTTTTAATAATTATATTATATCAGCAGATTTTTGCCCGATGTTGAGATAAAGAAAAAATAGGAGTAAGTGGCCCATGAAAGTGAAAAACATCCTTTAAGTTTATGTATCGTGGTGAATTTTTTAGAGAATTAGAAAAATAAATGTAAGTTTTGATGCATTTGATATTTGGTATATTAGAAAGATAAAGTATAATGAATATTTTATTTAAGTTGAATATCTGAATAAAATAAGTATAATGCATTTAATTATGATCCGTTAGCATCTGTGAAATAGTTGAAGTTGTTACAAAAAATAATAGTTTGCATCGATTTGGCCAAGAATGACATTCATATTTATTTATTTTTTCAGTTTTCTGAGTGAAAGTTGGGAGGTTTAAATAAAAAGATTTGTCAATTAAATTTGTGTTTTTTAAGAGTATTATACTAATATACTATCATTAAAATAAAAAATTAAATATTAAATATTAATTAAAAATCTACATGCATCGCAAAAAGCCACGTGTCATTTTTAGGATAAAATTAGTTGTCATTGTAATTTTAAGTTATTGGTATTATTAAGTGCATAATACATTTTATTAGTTATTTTCAAATATAAAATTATCACATTTTAAATTATCTGCGCAACGCGCGGGCACGTATACTAGTTATAATAAAGCTTAAATTAAAATCAAATTAATACTAATGCAAAAAGAAAATCAATTCAACACAAATGATTTGGTTTGAAAAACTCGAATTAATCCAGTCATGTACACCCGTATTTCAAATAATACATACTTCTCATAAGAATGTGAATCTAATGACATTTATATTGCTATATTTATTTTTGGCTTGATGACAATCAAATAAAAAAGTCTAGAAGTCAAATCTGAAATATTATGTTCACTCATAATAAAATAAACTCGCACATCGAATTTCAGCTACCATGGGCATCCATACTTTTATATGTCAGTGAAAATAACAATGCTCTAAACTTGACTTGAAGTTGTCATCATCCCATTCCAGTTGGCTCCACCATTTTGATTCTCCTCTTATTATTTTGATGTTTTTGGAGGTTTGAATAGAGAGAGGCAACTTCCTTATTCCGTAGCATCTGATCACGTGAAGTTCCTCCAGGTGTTCCCACATACTCTCTGGCTCCCCAAACGTTCTTAATGAGTCTGAATAATACAAGCATAACTTTCGGACTCTTGAAATTTCTGAGCTAACGAGTGTCGTCTGACTTGAGCCGAATTGTGCCAGTAACTCTGTCAGATCATAATTACAACTGGAAAGTGAAATTTCTTCCAAGTGCCTGGGTACAGAAAAAGCTCCACCAACATTAAAAAGACATGTTAAATTATCACAACCGAATACATCCAGTTTGCGTAATTTAGAAAATCTTAGACCCAGAAAATGACCGAAATCAGAAACACTCTTCAAACCATCTACCAAAGAGAAGCTGAGAATTTCCAGATTTGGCAAAGGATCATCAAACTGTCCACTTCCTTCTAGCGATGGTCCAAAATCACAAGAGCAGTGCTTTATGTATAGTGATTTTAATCCATCAAAACTGTTGTTCCGAATGAACTCCGTGAGACCTATGCATTGTTCCAAGTACAAATCTGAAGCAAACTGCAACATGCTTGAGAGCGAAACTTTTTTATTGAAAATGTCAAAACCTGAGAGGAATATCGCCCTTGTTGACTTGTTGAATGGTACCTCACGATGAGTTGTAGTATTCCCAATTTCAATGTGAAATCTTTTCAATCTTTTCATCCAGGTGTGGTCACTTTTCAAAATTGAAATTGATGAGATATCCAAGTAAATAAAAAGTGATGTCAGATTGGGTAGATGTGATGTCTCATCAAAAGAAGTTGCTCCAACAAGATCTCTACGTCTTATGGGTAGATATAACATTTCAAGTCTTTGCAACTCGTGGAAAACCCCCAGGTTGATGCTCTCCTTAAACTTACCTAAAGGCATATTTAATAGCCTCAGATTTGTCAACTTGTTCATTCCTTCCGGCAGGCCACCTAACCATGTCCTATCACAATCGAGCAACTGCAAATTGCAAAGATTACCAATAGGTGGTAACTCTTTCAACTCATAGCAGTTTCCTAGTATTAGAGCACGTAGTTGACTTAAATTATTGAACGAAGAAGGCAGTACTCTAATTCTAGTATAACTCAGGTTCAGAACTCTTAGAACTGGAAATGACAAAAAGAATTTATCGGGAATTTTCAAAAGGGATTCATTGCCTTGCAAAAGTAAAGATGTTGTCTTTGGGCATTCCGTGAAGTTATCAGGTAGATCTTGAATTCCTTGGGTTATGAAAGATAATCTCTTGACAGAAGCTGACACTAGTTCAACATTTGAAATCTTAATTAACTCAATTCCAGTTTGAATAACAGAAGTGTGTTCATCCCCAAAGGTATTATCTATCCATTTAGCAACATCACGAACCACATCATGCATCTTCACACAATCCTTCTTATGGGCTTCTTCTAGTAAGCAGACATTTTTTAGTTCCTCAATAATTGTGATTCCCCTGTTGTATGCTTTTTCATATGTGTCATGTTCACCAAGGAACCCCTCTGCCCACCAGCAATGTATGAGATCATTTGTTCGAATAGACGCTGGATATAAGGAGCAATACAAGAAACAGCTTTGAATGTCACCTCTCCTTTTGTTCATATTGCTTCTTTGCTCTAAAGAATCAAAACTCCATTTGATGACCTGGTAAACCTTATCTCCTGTGTCTTTGTCATTAGGTTCAGACATTCTAAGTGATTCCAAAGCATCTTCCCATTCCTCGACCATGTTCTTCCCTCTCATAGATGCTCCAATAATAGTGATTGCTAAAGGTAAACCACCACACTCTTTTGCAATACTCATTGCTAATGGCTGAATATCCACCCGATTGGCAACATCTCCCGCATTTTCGATAAACAGATGCCAAGATTCATCTTCATCCAATGTGAAAATATTCATTATGGTGTGTGTTTTCATTCCCTCACAAACCTTCCGTTTACGAGAAGTAATAATAACCTTGCTTCCTGCGTGATCTTTGGGTTGGGGCACACCTACATGATCCAAATCTATAGCTTCCCAAACATCATCTAGTATCACAAGGAAACTCTTTTTTTGCTTAATTAGCCTTTGATAGATTTTGCTGGCATTGCTTTCTACACTTCCCTGATCAGTATTTACCACTAGGCTTAATCTGTCAGCAATTTGTGCTTGAACCTTTCTTATGTCTATTGGCGGTTTGGGTACTGTAACCCATATCACAACACCAAAAGACAGTTTAGACCTAATTGACACGTCAATCTGTTTAAGCTCATTGTTCAAATTCTTCACCAAAGTAGTTTTCCCAATTCCTCCTGCACCCCACACTCCGATGATCCCAACCTGACATACCCAAAAGAATAATTAACCCACATGCAACAATGGTTGGTAATATACAACAAATTAGAGAAACAATGATTAATGTAGGAGGCTTTAATTTGTTTCAACAATTGTCAAATTAAAAGATTAATTTCCACTTATTTATAATAGGAAAAAATATTATCTTATAGAGAAAATTTATTTTAAATATCTATTATAAAATATTTTTAATTAAAATTTTATTTTATTAAATTAAAATGTACATATTCAAATTTTCAATCAATATTATACCTAGATGAATAAAAGAATAAATTAATATTGATATAATATTAATATAATGATTTAAATATAATTTAAAATATCAAGCAGCATAAATTAAAAGAAATACATATATCCATATTTGAATAAATATATATACGTAATTATCATGCTGAAATTTAAAGAAATACATATATTTAGAAGAATAATATATTTAATAGGGCATGATTTGAAAAATATATAATAACTCTGTATATAGATTTAACTCTTTGAATTTTGATAATCTTATCACATATATAGATTATTTTAAAATTTACCTCTATTTTTTCAATTTATATTTGAGTAATATATATATATATATTATGTTTGCTAGAATTCTCTCAAAAAATGGAGGGAAAAAAAATTAGTTTCCTCATTCTTCTCTGGAAAATAGTGTAGTTATCTCCTACACTAGAATCGAAATATCATAAACACACCTTATCAGCTACCAAATTCTAAACAATTTAAGATTACTAATCTTAATTTAGTTCTAGTAATACCTCATCGTTTTCCAAGTGTTGGAGGATTTTGTCGAGATTCCTTCTTGCGGTTGGCTGGTCTTTTATTGATGGTCCTGGTAAGTGCTCAACTTTTTCCATATGGCAATTTTCTTCCATCAAATTGGATCCAAAGCTTTCTCCGTCATTTTTAAGACTGCAAAGTTTAACTTGGATACTATTATGTGCTTGAGTCCAGACTTCAGAGCGGAGGCTGCAATTGGGACAACACCTATATATAAGTGTCTTCGCCGCTGCAATGTTTTGTTGCATAGTTTCCCATTCATTCTCCAGCTCGCGAACATCGTCGATCCACTTGATAACATCTGGTTTTGGTTTATAGCCTTCTCCTTCAGCTATTTCCACCTTTCCTTTGATATCATCTCTTAACTTTGTTATCTTCTCCATTTCCTCGCTTAGATTTTCAATTTTTGACGAGAAACGGACAATATTTTCAATCTTAGGATAAATGCATTTAGATACAAACTTTCCCACCTCAACAACAAATCCACCCACAACATTAATAAGTATTTCCATTGGTAAAGAAAATGTTTTTGATAAAGAAATTCTCAAAGATTAGCAAATGAAACTAAGCTGATTGTTTCTTGTTTGTTTAAGGCAGAGAAAGTAAATAAAATTATTGGTAAAAGTCAAGGAATTAACATAATAATAAAACTAGGCAACATGATTAAAAGCACATGATCCACTTGACAACGGTATGTAAATGTCAACGATTTGGACTCGTTCAGTTTTCACAATTTATAAGCTGTCTTTTGATGTCTCAAAGAGCTTCTCTATTTGCCAACAACCATCATCTATTCAATACAACAAATTGTGAAAGTCTAAAGTGCTTTGTTTTATTTTGCTAATTTATTTGTTTAATTAAACTCCGTGTCAAGTCAAAACAAGACAAACAAATTGAAATAGAGGAATTGGTATTTTAGAAAGTTGAGGTTGTTGAAGCATGGATACATGAAGTGAATAGTTTTGATGGTTAATATGTGAACCGGGTTCATAATTTGCCTGTGTGTTGGTATTAAAGTTAAATACAAGGAATATGCTAAATATAACGACAAAACTTTTCCTCTAAATCTTTGAAGCTTAATCTATATCTATATCTATATCAGCATATATTACTATAAGTGAGAACAAAAAAGTTAAAAGTTGAGTTGGGGTGATTTCTATCCGAGTCAATATTATATTTGTGTAGCAAAGAGGTCACCCAATGATTATATAGCAAAAATGCATGATTGTTAAATAAAATTTTCATTTCACTCTAAATACATTAGTTGATCACTAATCACTTTCATTATATTCTTTTATTTTTTACAGGAGAAAAATGTACGTGTACATTCTAAACCTTCATACGGAGCTTGCAATGTGATGGGAACGGATGTTTAAAATCTTTGCGGAGGTTGAAATTCATCTTTTTATAAAGATGGCCTTCTAACAAGCATAATAAGTAACTACTACATTTTCATGTTTTGAAAACTTCTCTTTTAATATTTAATTTTTAGGCAATTATTGAAGGAATTAAGCAAGTTTTCACTGATTTACATACTTTGGGTAAGTGAGATGGAAACTCTCTTCTTCCTTTCTTTGTCATTTCACTTAATTATGTTATGTAAGTTGATCATCGAAAAGGTGCTACATTTATTATTCTTTCATTAAATTTATCCCCCTTATTTTATTAGAGCTTAGTTTTTTCTGTTTCATATCATACCTAGCTAGCTACAATCTTTGAAAGAAAATTATTACAGATAATAATGAGGTCAAATCTAAGTATGTTGATTACCTAATTTTTTATTGCATCCACGTTAGTAATGTTTAGGTGCACTTCTTAAATTTAGAGCAAGAGTTCCTTGATATGTCATATATCATCAGATGCTATATTATTTTAATTAGT
>JAJOOS010001421.1:0-69539 GCA_029582725.1 Solanum chiquidenum | reverse complement strand
TAAATTGACCCCACAATTGTCTTGCAAAATCTTATCTTATCTTGTAATATAGAATTATTTTTAAAAGTAACGCGAGTTTAAAGAAAATAAAGTGTAAACAAATTTCAATATAAGAATAATATTTTTAATAGATATTCAATTCAACACGTTAAATAAATGTGGATATAAAATAGAAAATAATATTGATCAACTAATAATATGACTTTTTATTCCCTTACACTTTTCCACTTTCAATATAATATTTTAATTGAAGTTGAAATGGACCCCACAATTATTTTGCAATTTCCACTCAAACTTGACATTCTCTCTTCTTTTGGTTCATTTTTCAGCCTTAACTAATAATTTGGGCCCCACGATCCACATGTCAAAAAATGGATGGAGCCTCTTCCAACTTTGGTTGGTTGGGCCTCTCCCATAATAAAATTTTTCATAGAAGAGGGTATGCTGAATTTTTGTTGACGATTTTATCCTTGGCTCCTTTCCAGAAATACGAATTAGTACCAAGTCGGTTTAGATATTTTGGGAAATTTTCCCTTCTAAAAAATCGATAAAGATATTCTTTCGACCTTAGCATTAAGGGTTCATTAGGTTATGAATAGAGTTATGTAGATATTAGTTATTGAGAAAATTTTAGAAATAACAAATATAATAGATATATTTAGGAGCGTTCATGGTTCGATTTAGATCGATTATTGGTTAAAATCAAAACCAAATTAATTTAGTCAGTTTTTAAATTTCTAAAATCAAATCAAATGAAAAAAAATAATCATCATTTTGGTTGTTGTCGATTTGGTAAGGATTTTTTGGTTTTTTCGATTTGAAAGTAATAAATTAAATTTTTTGAGAGTATGCATCTCGATAGACAAAGACTAGAGTTATCATATGGATTCAATTAAGCAATACTAGAGTTATTATTATACGGATCGGTTCATTAATCGGTTTGGTTTTTTAATCATAACCATGAACAACCCTAAGACATAATAAGCCTATATAACTATAGTTTCGATAATTGTGTTCCATAGCTATAGTTATGTTTGTTATGGAGACTGTGGTTTGTATATTTCATTTGTGAATATACAAATAGAGTGAGTATATACAAATTATGTATTTATACATTTAGAAATTTTCCAGAACTCCGTTTGTATATTTCGCTTACCAATATACAAACATGGTAATTTATTATGAATTTTTTCATAAATCGTATACAAATAGTTAGGGTAAGCATATACAACATTTTAGATTTATACAATCAGAAATCAAATTATACAAATTCTGAATCTATACAAATCAGGCGAATAGCAAGAATCGAGAAAATTATTGCCGCAAATTACAATTTTCTTAAATTGTAACTATAGTACCTAATATAGACTAATTGTTTGGTATTCTGCATAATTTTCCTTTAATTATATATAGGAATAAGTTTTCTGCAAGTTACTAATTATTCATAATTTAGTTATTCGAAGTTTAATTAGATAGATATAACAATATATGAATTATTTTTTTATTGAAAGTGTGATTTATTATAAATTAATTATATGTATTATTTTTATTAAATTAGTATTATTATGAAGTAACAAAATTTTAAAATCTTTAAAATAGTGTTGAAGTTCTCATCATGAATCTACTTTTCGCAATTTGATACATGGAGATTGACTTTTATTTATATGAAAGTTCTAAGAAGAGAAAAAAAGATATTACTAGATAGTCTGATCCAAATAAAAGATCAAGCAATTATAATTTGATTTAGTATATAAGATTATAAGAAATGATATCGACTAAATATATTACTCTTTTCTAATCTTGAATCACATTGAAAACACAGATAGAAAATAAAATTAATGCTAATAAATTAAAGGATTCAACATCTCATAAAAATGTAGAAATCTCTCTCTCTCTAAAAATAAATCTTTTTTAGATTTTTTTAAGATTCATATTTATAAATAATCTACTAACTAAATATATTAATAAAGACTTATCCAATAAATATATAATCAAGCCCACTATTATAAATGTATTAATGTGGATGTCTCTTTCATAACCATTTTTAAAGTTCATGTACTAATGAATGAAGGGAAAAGACATAAATTCACCCTTCAACTTGTTCCGAAAAGTCAGTTACACGTTTAAACTATCATGACGATCTATTACACACTTATTCTTGTTAAAACTGTAACTAATACCACCTCAGAATTGATGTGGAAATTTAATTAAATAAAAAAATAAAATAGGCGCGTTTGAGTCGAAAATAAAGTCAAAAAAATATTTTTTTGACCCCCACCACCCTCTATTCTCCTTCTTCGTGCTCATCTTTTTTTTATTCTCCTTTAGAGTTCTTCTTCTTTATTTTTTCTTGTCACAACTCTACAATTTCTCACTCAATTTCATCATTACTTGAGAATTCTCCACTAATTTCCACCGATTCACCAAGAAAAGTAATTTGCTAATCTATATTTTACAACCCAATAACATCAAAAGAACATTGAAGTGTCTAACCCCTAAATCCCCAAACCATTAATACCTAGAAATATTAATTGTTCCACATCCCCATATATCAAAAGTATCAATTTTACACAGCACTGCAGATTTGATAGAGCAGGGATTTGGGTTCAAGGACGATTTATGCATAGCAAAATCAAAATTGGCTCAACAATTTAAAATTGATCGGTATCAAACTAAAATATTTATTTCAAGTTTCACAACCCATTACCATCAAAACACTAATAACTAAAAAAAAAATCAAAACAAAACATTACCAGTTAAGGTTCAGTTGACTCATATTTGAAAAACCCAGAAGAAAGGAAGGTATTTAAATAGGGCAAAGAAGCTAAGAAAGATAAGTTTTGGGTTTAAAATTCATGTCAGTGATGATGACAAGTGGGATGAAATCGTATTGGGTAATAACTTTGATTTAATTTGATATCCATGTCCCCACTCCTTCAGGAACATTCCAAATCGTTTCTACTCAGACGATTATTCTGTCTGTCGCAATAGTTTGTATTGTATATTTTATAATCAGAAGAAAGAATTGAAAATGAAGTCATTCAGGTGAGGAAGAAGAGAAAAAAATAAAGAAAAAAATGGTGTCATTCAAGTGAGGAAGAAGAGAGAAGATAGAGGTAAAAATGGCTGTGAAAAACGTGGAAAAAAGAAGAAGAGAAGATAGAGGCAAAATTGGTTGGGAAAAAAAGTAAAAAAATTTAAAAAATTACACGTGTATGCTTGCATAGATCTGGCAGGCGCGTGCGCACAACGCTAGTATGTGTGACTGGTTTTGTACATTAGAAGGTGGTATTAATTACACTTTTAACAAGAATAAGTGTGTAATAGGTCGCCATGATAGTTTAAGCGTGTAACTGACTTTTTGAGATAAGTTTAGGGGTGAATTTATGCCTTTTCCCAATGAATGAACGTCATTTAATTCTTGTAACTTGTGAAGACATTTTCTACTATAAATAAGTGATGATTATTTTGTAGAAGACGATCGAAAATTAGAGAAGAAGGGAATAAGAAATTATTATCTCCCATATATCTTGTCTATATATATTGTCTTATATTATTCTATATTGCTAATATTTTATAACACGTTATTGTAACACCCTAGAAAAATTTTGAACTAAGACTTGAACCATCCTTCGTAGTGAGTATGTTTTTACCAAGGAATTTAAAATTTCTTGAGTGTTGAGATCACTAGATGTAGCACCTTGAGTTCCAAGAAGAACTAAAGAGAGTTCATTCAAATCATTCCTAAGTTCCTTTAAGTGTTGGGTCAACTTTAAAAGACCATAACTCTCAATACAGGATGAGTTAGGTAGGCCATAAGATATCAAATGAAAGTTCTTTGATCTTTCCAACGCCACCGAGTTTGTTAAGTTTCGAGTTCGGATGAGTGAGATATACCCTTTTGAAGTCAGGCTGTCCAAATAAGGAAAGTTACCCGAAAATAGTAAGGGATATTTTGGTCTTTTCCTTACCCAAACAGATTTAATTCATTTTTAGTTGGTTTTAAGGGTCTAATATGATTAGGTTCAGTTTTATAATCCCAATATGCACCTAGGGTTTTAGTTGAGAGTTCAAGAAGAGAAGAGAAGAGAAAAGAGGAAAGGGTCAAAGCATTTCTTGAGTTCCTTTGAGGATTTTCGCCATGGGTTTGATCCCTAAGAGGTATGTAAGCTTCCATAGTGTTGGGTTCGTTCACCCACACGCCAATCATGTTATTTTTCAGCGCAATTTCATTCTTGAACTTGAAAGATTAGAGTTCTTGATAAGTGTTCTTGAAGTTCATTCTAAATCTTATTTTGTTGAGGTTTTGATGAATTCTTGAGATGAAAGTGATTGTTTTGAGGATTGTATTGAGTAGATTAGAGTGTACTTAAGTTGAGCAATCGATTCTAAGTGTTGGGGAAGAAACCATTTGATTCTAGGCGAATTAAGGTGAGAAAATGAGCAGAGAAATTTGTTGGATTTTCTGGGTTGGGCCTGGCGCCCCGCGCCAACCAGTGCGTCCCAAATCATGGTCTGTAGTTTAAGGGCTGGCACCCCGCGCCACTCAATGCGCCAGGGTCGCCTGCCCCGTCCAATTTGCAGTCGGTTGCTCCGTTTGAATTCTTTTAAAGTGTACCTTCACTCCCTTTTCATTCTAAACACTCTAAACTACTTCTAAACACCTAAAAATCATTCATAACATGAATCATAACCTTGAATTCATAATTCAAATTCAAGGTAGAGTTAGGAGTTAAGTCTTGAGAATTCATTCGAACATTTCGAGAAAGTCCCTTTAAGTCTTTTTTTGAGGAGTCTTTTACAATTTTTAATAACCTGTTTCAAGACTCGAGCAAGTGAGTATGAGAGTGAGGAGAATTTATTCATGAGTCTACTTTATCATCACGATATCCTTCATATCATGAATCATAACTCTTGAATTCATAATTCACATTCAAGAGAGTTAAGAGTAGAGTTCAAGAAATTCTTTGAGTTCAACTGTGAATCCTTTGAGATCAATTATCGATTTGAACTAAGTTTTGAGCAAGTAGATATGAGGATGAGAAGAGTCGTATACATGAGTTCCATATTATTATGTAGACCCTCGAGTCGAGTCGTTTATGCCCATAAATTCTACATGAACTTCATAAGTTGAGCATCTTTGAGAGGAGTAGTATCTTCAAGTTCTAAGTCTTGAGTATTTAGTTCCTAACCCTTTGAGATTATATTTCTAATCGTGGGACTATTACATGTTACCCACGAAGTCCTTAATTTGAGTTGTTCATGCCCATAATTCCACATGAGCCCTATAAGTCGAGCAGTTTGGAGATGAAGTAGTATCATGAAGTCCTTGAGTTGAGATTGTTCATGTCCATAATTCCGCATGAACCCTCTGAGTTGAGTATTTTTTAAACGAGTATTAACATTGAAGTTCTTGAGTTGTGAGTTGTTGAGTCTCGAGTATTGAGTTCTATGTATTGTTATTGAAAGTCTTGAATTGAATCGTTCACGTCCATAATTCGACATTAACTTTATTCTGAGAAGTCTTTTACAATTTTTTTCTAAACTTGTTTTAAGACTTGAGCACTTGAGTTGAGAAAGAGTAGAGTCAAGTTCATTTTATTTAAAATGATATATGGGAACTAAGTATTCCCAAGAGTAAATGTTTTCACATTTAAAAGAGGAGGAAACTGAGATTTCCAAAAAAGTTTTGAGCAGTTTGAGTAACATCTCTTTTTAGAGAAAGATTTTGAGTAATAAACTCAAACCACAGAAAGAGTTATGTTTTTAAACATATGAGCTGAGTATATTTTGGGAGTAGTATTGAGCACCGATATGGGGGAGAGTTCATACAACTCACAGCCCCCATAAACCATGTAGCCAACGTGGGTAGAAAGGGTCATACTTTTTAGATGATTCCTTAATGTTTTTTAGCATAGACTAGTGGATCCACTTAGTTGAGAGGTCTTATGGCCTGGCAAAGTATAGGACAGTTCTAGTAGCATGGGCGAGACATTGTATCATCACATAGCTTATAGTGATGGTTGTCGGTTAGAGAATCTCCCACAGAGTTATATTATATTTTATTATATACAAATTGGTTGTTATTGTATTCCTCAATACATTGAGCTGCTATTTACCGTTTTAAAGTTTTCCATGTATTACATCTTTTATTGTTGTTTTATCTTGAGTTGAGTATTCAGAGTTGAGTATCCAGAGTTAAGTATCTTGAGTTGAGTACCTTTGAGTTGAGTATCATACCTTTGAGTTGGGTATCATATCTTTGAGTTGAGTATCTTATTCTTGAGTTGAGTTTAGTTGAGTGAGCTGAGAAGAGGTAAGTATGTTTGCTTTTTATCAAGTTCAAGCTTATGTTATACTTTAGAATTCCCCTTACATACTCGTACATGGAATGTACTGAGCCATTTGGCCTGCATCATTTCATGATGCAGATACATGTACCCAGGATCATCAACATGCGCTTCGTTGATACCATATGCAGTTCGAGTTAGCTATGTTGAGCCTCCTTTCTTCCGGAGAGTTCCACTTGTACTTTCAGTTATATCATTTGCTAGGATGTCGTGGGTCTTGTCCCGACTTCCATCTTTTTCAGTTAGAGGCTTCATAGATAGACAATAGAGTTTCAGAAGTATGTTCATTTATTTTGTTAAATATTTTAAAGACTTAAGTTGTCTATTTTATGGCGAGTTGAATATATTATTTTTATTCAGAGTTATTCATTTGAGTTAAAGCTTTGTATTTGAGTTTCATGAATTTTATTCAGTTTTTAAGTTTTTGTATGCTTGAGTTAGTCTTCTGCTTGTAGTCAGCCAGGATGAATGTTCGCTTGGGGACCAACAATGGTTCTCGAGTGTCAAACACGTCCAGGGTGTAGGTTCGGGTCGTGACAGTTATCAGCATTAGTCTCTATCCAATTGAGACCTACTTATTTCAGGATTATCATTTTTTTCCTAAAAGTTAATCAAATTTTTTTTCTGAGTCAGGTATACATTTATATGATTATAACTTCTCTAATCGAACTTTCATAAGTCATTGATCTGCAATTTAATTACTGCATATATAACTTGCTTTAGGTATTATTATGATAATTTACTAGGCATAATAATCAATATGTTTCAGGTTTATATTATTATTCTATTTATATGCTACTAACTTATAACTAAATTAATATACTAAGCAAAATGATAGCATGCTAGTTAGAATACTCGTACGTATTTTCTTGTCATACATTTATGATAAGTGTTTATGTGTCATAAAAAAGAATATTATGTATTAAATATGACATGAAATTCTTAAAATACTTTGACGTTAATATCTATTGAAACTAGTAACAAATATTGTAGAATAATTAAAAATATATATTAAATTTGTCGTTTCAATACTTCATGAGTTTACATGCTTTTGTAACATTCCATGTTCATGCATATAATATATTTTATAATTATTCTTAATCATTTGAAACATTAATTTATCTTTTATTATAAAGAAATCACCATCATGTTATTAACTCAACTATTTTATTGAATTTGTCAAAGCTTGAATTTGTGGCACTTGACAATTCTGGAAAGAACTATTTGTCATAGATTCTTGATGCTGAAATTCACCTTGACACTAAGGGCCTTGGTGATACTATAATAGAAGGAAACGAAGCATCAAGTTAGGATAAAGCGAAGACTATGATTTTTCTTCGTCATCATCTTGATGAAAGCCTGAAGATTGAGTACTTGACAGTAAAAGATCCACTTGAATTGTGAATAGGTTTGAAAGAAAGGTATGACCACCTTAATGTAACGGTATTGCAGGGCTCGTTATGATTGGAAACACTTACAGTTTCAAGACTATAAAACTGTAATTGAGTATAACTCTATTGTATTTAGAATCACTTCCCAATTGAAATTATGTGGGGAAACTATAAAAGATGAGAACATATTGAAAAACACACACTAGCTATTTTCTATGCATCTAATGTGATATTACAACAACAATACCGTGAAAAGGGTTTTCAGAAATACTCTGAATTGATCTCATGTCTTCTGGTGGTTGAGCAACATAATACCCTTTTAATGAGAAATCATGAAGTCTGTTCCACTGTAACTGCTCCATTATCAGAAACACACGGGGTAAAAGCACACAGCCAGTCTGAAATAAGACAAAATAATTGAGGTCATGATAATGTGTGGGCATGATAAAGGTAAAAGACGATATAATAATCATCAAGGTGGTGGTCATAACAAAAGGGAGAATAATATGGGTTCTCAAAATAATCTTTCAAAATGCAAGAGCGATTACTGTCATTGTTTTGGCCTTAAAAGTCACTGAAAAAATCAATGTCGGGCACTTGAGCATTTTGCCAAGCTGTATCAAAATTCCTTCAAAGGAAAGAAAATAAAGGTGGTGCCTCCTTTTCTAATGTCTCGGTGGAGTCACATCTGACTCTCAAGCAGTATTCTCAGAAATATGATGAGAATGTTGAGATAAATTTAACATTGAAAGATGATGCTTTTGATGGGCTCGATAATATTACTCATCTAGAAGCTGATGGCTTCTTTGGGGATCGCAATTGAAGATTGATCATTGAACTGAAAAATAAATAATGTTGTTATGTGTTTTTAATGTCTTACTTAAAGTTGAAGTACTTGAATTTTCTTTTGTTAGTTTGTTTCGTACTTTTTATTATGTATTTTTATTTTATGAAGATGAATAAAAAGTTTCAGTCTTCAGTTGAATCCAAGATGAGTAATGGAGATATGTATCTTCTGGATAGTGCCACAACTCATACAATACTAAGAAAAAATAAATATTTCTCTCATTTGGTTATGAAAAGGGCATATGTTAATACAATATACAATAGTACAAAATTGATTGATGGCTCTGAAAGAGCGACCTTGTTACTACCTAGAGGAACATTATTGGTAATGAATAATGCATTGTATTGTAGTACGTCTCAAAGAAACTTGTTAAATTTCAAATTTATTCGTCAATATGGCTATCATGTTGAGACTGTAAATGAAGGAAATGTGGAATACCTTTATATTACTATAATAAATGTGGAGAATAAAACTTAGCATGAAAAATTGACTGTAATTTCTTCTGGGTTGTACTGTACAAATATTGATACGGTTGAATCACATGTTGTAGTAAATAAAAAATTTACTGATTCTAATAATTTTATCATTTGGCATGACCGATTGGGCCATTCCGACTATAATATGATGTGCATTAATTGAGAATTTACATGGGCATACTTTGAAGAACCAAAATGTTCTTCAATCAAAGAAATTCTCTTGTGATGCTTGTTCTCAAGGAAAGTTGGTTATCAAATCACCACCGACTAGTACACTTTAAAATAAAATCTAGTATTCTTAAGAGGCTCCTTATCTTCTTTTTCTATGAAAAATTATTACATGGAAATTATCAATATGATTAATGAGTGTGAATATTATAAAATGAATATAATTTTGCCCTATAATTCATTGAGACAATGAAAGTCACGACCACATGCTAGTTGACTTGAAGTCAATCTCATATTGTATATAAGGAGAAGCTTCACCTGTTATTAATTTCCTGTCCCACATTAGAATTTCACACTCTCCACATTGTTGATGTTGAATTCTTTATTGGTTTCACATTAGAGCTCGAATAAATATGAATACTATATTGTAGAGCGTATTTTTGAAGCAACACTTCTAATAGATTTTCTTTTTCAATTTCTAAGATTTAAATTTGAAACCTTTAGTGTAGTGACTATAACTTTTTATCCTTCAACTATTCATAAATTTGGTTTTGCTCCTTTATACTATTTCAATAAACATGTTTAACTTTGAATTACATAAGAAATAGTATTTCCTGTATGCGAAAATTAAAAATATTGTTTCAACTACATGTAACACTAATTTAAAACATCACCAAATATCAAAAGTTATTTCTAGGTTGATAAAGAATGTACTACAATTCATATATATCGTTTCATCATGACATTGTCACTTGGATGAACATTAAAAAAAAAAGTCTTACACAATTTTGCAAGTTTCATATTAAAATTAAAATTTTCACTAAAAAAATTCAAAATATAGCGAAATAAACACAGATCTACTTTTTGAATCACAAGCAAAATAAAATAAAATCATTCCAAACTAACGGGATGAAGTTGTTTCATGTGGGCAAAAGTTGAGCTCTACTAAAGGGACACGATATCTTCCTCATCAACCACTTCTTGATGCCTTCAATATGAAACTCATGACCATATTAAAGTGCGTCAATTTTATCTTCATCTCTATATTCGAGTAAGCAAATATCATATGCTTCTTGTTGCTCAAGAATAATATCATCACTTTTATTCATAGTTGGAACATGACAAGTTCTTGTTTCAAATATTCAGACACGTTCTCATCATCAACATCATCGTCGTTGTCATCGTCATCGTCCGAAAAATTCATTATTTTTCTTCATCATCATCAACTTCATTAAGAATCGATTGAAGGACACTTGAACAATTTTGTTATAAATATTCAGGCGCACTCGAAACGTATCCAGTGCTCTAGGCTGCTGCACTTCATTATTATTAATTTTTCACCATGTGGTAATATTGTAGGAGGACCTTATTGATCGTGAGACATAATATTGTTACTAATTTCTTCAAAAAAAAAATCTATTAAAGAAAAGGACATAATCTAGAAAATTGGGAGTTCAATTAGGTTAATTAAAGATGAAATAATTCTTTTTGAGTTGGATTAGGATTGAGGCAATATTATTATTTTTGCCCAACATTTTTTTATTTTTTTCTGGTTTTATCCCCATGTTTCCTTTTCTCAATCTAATTCTATCTACACATGAAGTTTTTTTTTAAAGTATAGTAGCAGCACTCCCTCCCTCTATATTTACTTGTTCATATAATATATCAAATAAAAATAATATTTTTAGAAAATATTTTGAGATTTTTCATTGATGAATCAACCCATTTTTTAGATGGACTGAAATGAGTTGGCCTAAGTTTAGTGTATATATTTTTGAGGAAATTTCATGAATAGTTTTTGTATATTTGATGTGTTTTATAGTTATTTTGCAGGAAAAATAAGATTTGATGACTATGTTTTGAACAACAGATAATGCATGCAAATATTTACTATCTACGAGCTATTATACGGATTGTAATTTGATCCATGAGCCATATATTATAGTCATAGTTGAGACTAAAAAACTTGTAAAAAATAAAGCGTGTTACAAATGAACAGTACAACCCATAAGAGTTTCTACGATTTTGAGAATGAATTTGTGGTTGAGATTCAGAGAAGGATCACAAAAGTTAATTTGTACAAGGGAGGAGTATGATTTATAGAAGTCTCCCCCTCCCATTTGGATATGTTAAACTAGATTTGGTGTTTGCCCCGTTTGGGCATGAAAATATTTTTTCCTGCTTTCTTGTTTTTTATAGCATACGGGTGCTCATTTTAACTACTTAATAACTAATATTACATGCTATGGTTGATAAGAATAGGGACTAGCGATTTTAAACACTTGGGAATGAAGGCAAAAACAGAGCTTTGGTTTCTATCTCACTTTGCCCGCTATAGTGACTGGCACGTCGCTATCGTGGTTGCTGTTATAGTGGGAGCACTGTAGCGGCTCAGTCCCTCTATGGTGACCCAACGAGCTCAGTTCAGAAATTTCAAAATTAAGCAATGTCCCCCATTACATAGTCATATCAACTCATGCAACACAACTATTATTAATAAAATAATTTTCAAGATCATTTCCAGACATGTATAATACATGCTTTACATCATGACTTTGAATATAACCCCAAAATCAAACCCAACATACATCATAAGAACTTACCTCATATGATCACAAAATTTTAGGACTGGAATACACACAAAACACAATCATTTAGACACATAGAAATTCATCATTCAATAATCACACTTAATCAGGTTACGATTTTTCCTTGTCCACAATCTCACAGAAATCTAAGCAATTATGTTTCACACATTGCAGTTATTCAAGCAATGCAATGCACATAATAACAATCATTAAGCTTTATCACAAAATTAATCTGGTTCATTACATGTTATTCGCGTCATGAAGGACCACTAACTAACCATCCATGCATTCACATGACCCTTAAGGCCAGATACCAATTAGAACCTTCCTGATTCCAACTTTCATTATTGTTGTCCCTTTGGCCGCGACAACGACATCCAATTACTTCGTCGAGATACGAATTGCACTCAACCCATACAACAAGTAACATATTGCATGAAAGGAGTGAAGATGTGAGACAACTTCCTAGAATGCCTCGTAGCCCCCTATAGATTAAATGTGGATGTCAACACACCAATCCTCAGGATTTTATTCGGCATTTTTTCTTGTAATGGAAGACCGGTAACCTGAGTTCCGATACCAAATTGTCACAATCCAATCTATCAAGCGATGTGGGCACCTACTCTAGCACCTAGATAATAGAACCCTTACAACCCAATTTTAAAACGGACGATGCAAAAATTAGTAAAACATAAAAAATCTCTTTAATAAGTTGGAATAATTATGAAAACTTAAGTACACGAATCATCTTTTACAATTAACTGAAAGGCTCTCCCAAATAACTAGTGTAAATAGGTATATGAGCTACAAAGAGAGTACAAAATAAAGCAAATAGATAAAGCTCCCACCATAAGGAAAAGAGGAGTAGAAGCTGTCGAAGAATTACCATTGTCTTCACCAATGAAACATCACTAATCCTGCAACCAGACTATACCAAGTGGCATAACAAGCATAGTATCAGTACAAACAACACGTACTAGTAAGCATCATCGGTTGATCCGAATCCATCACCTAATATAAAGTACACATTTTGAAGAAACCATGCAATATAAAGGTTACGCCACCCAAGTCTTTATCCACATGCTCTTACCATTCCAGGTATAATGGCCATAACCTAGTACACTTTGACCCTAACTTCCTACCTCATTCCGCTGACAACTCTACCATTAACCATTCGACCCTATTACCACTCTAAGACTTCTCAAACCTACCATTTTATGACACCCTAAGGCTTTACAAGCCTACATGTTATGACACTCTAAGGTTCCTAAGCCTCTACCTTGATGATATATATCCTAGAACACTTTAAGAGACACACATAGTTCATGTAAATCAACTAAGAACAAGACTCATGATCATCAACTTGACCTAACTAAATGCATGAAATATGTCCCACATGACCACACACGAAGCCATACCTTAGTCTAACTCACATTTCCAGTAACCCAAACGACTGATGGATCCTCTAAGTATGTTTATTAACATGCAATTCTAGTCTACATAAGAACCATCCCAACATTTAAACACAACATTCCGGCCACTCAAGATCCAACATGTGATCAATATAACACATTCCACAAAACCGGTCCTCTCATGGAACCACACACAAACTATTAGTGTACAATGTACATACATGGTATCCAAGCCAACTATTGTTAGTACATGCCATGTGTAGTACCCGAGCCAACCATCAATAACAAACATCATGCACAATCATAGTAATAATGAACAACAACACTTGAAATCACCAGCAAATAAATAGGTTCATTGCATGAGATTATCCACATGATGTCATTTCACATTAGCTTTTTCGTTTTCCTCACATGTATTACACAAGTAATACTATACAACAATTAACATGCACACATTACATAACTTGGAAACCAAACAACCATCACCTACCCGAAGGATTCCTCCCCGAGTATTTCCTTATCACAATCTGATTACCCAAAATTTCCTTCCTAGGATCACACCCAACAACCATCATAATGCCCACAATAACTAATTCAAGTCCATCATCATCTTAAACCCCAACTAACAACACATTCAACCATTTAGACTCCGTGTTCGAAGGCCTATGCATAAATCTCCCGACACTCTACAAAGTATTATATGAGTAAATACATGTCTAACTACTCAGTTAAGAAAATCTAGTCTACTTGGACAATTGTTGAAGGACTCAAAACACAAGCTTATGGCTCCGGGGGGGGGGGGAGATCCTAACGAACATAGATCGGGAATCCTTGAGTTTTAACCTTCCTTGCGCTGAAATATCTTCCCTCCATTTCCTTGAGAACATTACTTGTGAAAAAGTTTAAATTATTGAATTCACCCATTTAAATTGATTAAAATTATGTTCAACCTAAATTATCCAAATGTTTTCTAATAGAGCGATAGATGATTCTCATATATATATATATATATGTACGACTTCTTAGCATGTGATTAATATCTTAAGATAGAAGTAAAGAGGCTTCCTCATTCATATTTAAGTTTAAAAGTGATTCCAACATGACATTCTCAATCTCATAGATATAATAATCACACCAATACAACTTATTTTTCATATAGAAAAAAAGTTTTTTTATGCTCCACACTAGCATATGATTTTTGATGTGTACCATGAAGCACAAAGAACATAAAACCCAAAGTCTATAAAGATAAGTATGGCTAGAAGGCCATAGAAGCAATCAAGTCTACCCTTGTTAATACTCTCACCTATCCATCCATTATTAATATTTGTGGTGGTCACCTTCTTAACAATGGATATCAAGAGACTACTAAAGAAGAAACCAAGTGCCATAGTAGTAAGGAAGAGGCCAGTGCTCATTGTTTTCATTCCTTTAGGTGATTGTGTGATGAATAGATCCAACTGTCCTGTATACATGAAGCCCACTCCTGCACCTACCAAAAAGAACTGTGGGATCAACAAAAAGACACTTATTGGTAAGTTGTTAGATGTCTCTTCATTTGCTTTTGCAATTGATAGTCGTTTAACTTCTATTATTGATGCAACACCCATACCCAAACAAGATAGAAATAGACCTATTCCTATCTTTTGTAAACTTGTGAAACCTGCAAAAAATAAACATAAAATCATGAAGAAATTCTTGCATTTTGATGAAATTAGTGTTTACTATAGATTGATAATAATATTGTCTATGTAAAACAATGATACTCCCTCCGTTTCAAAAAGAATGACATACTTTTCTTTTAGTCCGTTTCAAAAAGAATAACCCCTTTTCCTTTTCTGGTAACACTTTAATTTCAATTTTCCATGTGACATGTTTAAAGCCACAAGATTAAAGGACATTTTAATACATTTGACATAACTTTAATTTAAGATCAGATTGAAAAGTCTTTTTTAGTTTCTTAAACTCGTGTCAAGTCAAACTAGGTCGTTCTTTTTGAAACGGATGGAGTATAGTAAGAATAGTCACAAAACAACAAATTAAAAACTGAACATTTTTGTCATATCAAACACACATTATGTTACCTGATTTTGTTGTCCATTTTTTCAAGAAAGGTACAATTAAACGATCATATGTTGCAAGAGAGATTAATATAGCTGATACAAAGAAGGCAGTGAGAGATGCAGCTGGTATTCTAAAGTTGCCAATAGATCTCTCCATAGTAGATGCTTGTTCTACTGAAAAGGTAACAAGTTGTGCATAGGCTGTCCAGAATAAAATAGTTGTTGTCCAAATTGGTAATAATCTAATAATCATTTTTACTTCCTCCACTTTTGTCACTGAGGAAATTCTCCAAGGATTTTGAGCCAAGGAACTAATACATTCATAATCTTCCTTTGTCAGAATTGCAGCATTGTCCAATATTCTATAAATTAAGATACAATATTTAAATAAGTTATAATTTCAAAATAAAAAAAACATCGAATATAGGAAAAGTTATATATATATTAGTTCCTTAAATTTGTAGGTGTTCATACGCTTCGATATGATACTAGAGCAAACAAAATTCTGAGTTTAAATATAATTATTTATTACTTCATCCATTTAAATTTGTTTATATAGTTTTGAGTTGACACATAATTTAAAAAAATAACAAAGACTTTTGAATTTCGTCTTAAATTAAAGATATGTAGAATATATTAAATTATATTAAAAATATAATTTTGTGATTTTAAACATTTTACGTAAAAAATTTAAATTAAAAAGTTGTAAAAGCCTAAAAGGAAAGACATTAAATTTTTTAACAAAAAGGAAAGTAAACAAACAAATTGAAAATTGAAATGAATGGAGTATTTCAAAACCAAAATAGAATTAATTAAATTTTTTCTATTTTCCTCTTAAAATCAGTTCTTTTTATGTATAAAATTTCAAAAAAGTTTCTCCATTATTAATTTTGGTATGAGTGGACAAGACTCATAAATAAAGTGTATATAAGAGACGTGTAAAAGAGAATACGCACATGAATTGATCAGTGTGGGAAATTCTTGAAGAGTCTGAATTATCTTCATAAAGAAAACAATCATTCTTAGGAAGTTGAAGTCTTCTTTTCCTAATTGCAGCAATTAGGACCTGAAGAATTTGAGCAATAGGACTTTTCATGGTTTTCTTGTATCTATACCTTTTAGTCCCTGACAAAAACATTAGAATAGCAACCAACATAGAGAAAGAACAAATTCCATAACCCCAACTTCTACCAACTTCATCTTGTATATAAACAAGGATAGTAACAGCCAACAAAGTCCCAATAGTTATGAAGAAAAAGAACCAATTGAAAAATAGTGTCAATTGAGCCTTTTCTTTTTCATCAGTTTCATCAAATTGGTCAGTGCAAAATCCTGAAACACTTGATTTTAAGCCACCTGTCCCTAATGCCATCAGATATAAAGATATGTATAGAACTGACATTTGAGATGTAGTTGCTTGTTCACAATTGGTACTTTTGAGTGAATAATGGACATTACATGGAGTTGGTTGAAGTTGTGGAAGCCTTGTTGATATAGATAACATGCCAGTCCCCTGTTTACAATGAATTAAATGCTATGTGAGATATTGATGCAATGTACAAATAATTAAAAAAAAAAATATTGACTCAGTGTGGAAAATTAAAAATTATGTGAGATATTCCCTTCGTTCTAATTCATGTGACACTATTTGACAAGATACAAAGCTTAAAAAGGAAAAACAGACTTTTGAAATATGTCGTCCAAAATAATTAAGTTATACATATTTATGTAATTATAAATCATCTTATTAAGCATAAAAGAAGGATTTTAAAGTTACATTATTTCTAAATATAAAAGTGTGACATTACTTTTGAGATAGACTAAAAAAGAAGTGTATCACATATAATGGTACAAAAAGAGTAGTATATAAGTGTTTAAGGGGTAGAAAAGTCATCCCATAAGATTCGTCTAACTTGTTTAGGTGTTGGTGGGTTAATGATCCATTTATTTTAGGAAAAAAGGGCATGATATACTCCTCAACTTTGCGATATAGAGTTGATATACCCCTAATTCCAAAAGTGGCTCATATATATCTCTATTGTTATACAAATGGTCCAAATATACCTTTTTGGTCTATTAGCTCTTAAACACAAATGTGAGCCACTTTTGTAATGAGAAGTATATCAGCTCTTAATCGCAAAGTTTAGAAGTATATCATTCACTTTTCCCTTTAATTTATTAAGAGGGTGTTTTGTTTCACTAGAAAGTTGGTTAAAACAACTTTTAAGTAGTGTTCAGCCCTCAAGAGTGTTTGAATATTTCAAAAACAACTTAAAAATGTTAAAAGTTAAAAGTAAGTACCCCACTACTTTTTATTTTTTAACTTTAAAGCTACTAAAGTTTGACTTTTTAAGAATCTACTTTTTTAAAGTTAAGTCAAACGACCCTAAATTTTGTCTAAATATTTCTTAAAAAGACGTACATATGGCATACATTAGGGAAATCCAAGATATGTATGATGGAGCCAAAATCCAGTTATGAATAGTGGGAGAAGACTTGGAGTATTTGTCAATTGTAATGAAGTTGCATCATTGATCAGATCTTAGCCTGTTTTTACTTGCATTATTTTGGTGATGGATGAACCGATGCGGCATATCAAAGGAGAGGTGCCATGGTATATGTTATTTGCAAGTTTTATATATAGTTCTAATTGATGAGACTCGAGGTAGATTTATTGCTAAGCGGGAGGTTGGAGGAAAAATTTGAAGTCTAAAGGGTTTAGGTTGAGTAGAACGTTTAGGTTGAGTAGAACCACAATAGAATATTTGGAGCATAAATTCAATAATGTAACTCCTGAAGTTGGTGTGGAAGTGAGGCTTGATACACAAGTCATTCAAAAAATAGGAGGTATCAAGTATCTTGGGTCTATTATTCCAAGGAAAAGAAAAATTGACGATGATGTCATACATCATGTAGTTGTAGGGTGGATGAAATAGAGGCTCACATCCAAAATCTTGTGTGATAAGGAGGTGCTATCAAAACATAAAGGGAAGTTCAGAGCGATAATTAGACCGGTATGTTATAGTGAGCGTAGTGTTTGCCGATCAAGAACTCACACATTTAAAAAATGAAAGTTGTGGAGATGAAGATACTGAGATGGATGTGTGGGCATATTAAGAGAGCATTATTAAGAATGAAGATACTGAGATGAATGTGTGGGCATATTAAGAGAGCATTATTATTAAGAATGAAGATATCTGAGATGAGGTAGGCATGTCATGGATAGATGACAACATATGAAAAATGAGGTTGAGATGGTTGAGACGTATCCAAAGGAGGGGTACATTCCCTCAGTGCGGAGATGTAAGAGGTTGGACTATGGATGGTTTTAAGAGAAACAGAGGTAGATAGAAAAAGTTTTGAGGAGAGGTGATTAGATATGATATGACAAAAGTTCGGCTTATGAAAAAGTATTTCTTTATCTACAATGCTTTAAACTATTTTTTTTTGGGCTGAGGATCTATGAAAATAATCTTTCTACCTCTAAGGTAGTAGTAAAATCTGCGTATACTCTACCTTCCACAGATCCAACTTTGTGAGATTACACTTGGTATGTTATTGTTATTGTATATATAGTCATGAATTTGTTTTTTTAGGTACTCAAACAAATTACAAAAAGATAATCTAAGAATTTTAAATTTAGTAAGAATTGAATGTGTTAAATTACAACAGGTTTTAACCATTTCGGTCCAACCATTTTCAGCCAAAGCAAGTTTTGATAGCTTCTTAACTCAACTCATTTGACACGCTCAAATTTAACCCAACTTTTGCCCATTTGACTATCCATGTGTTTATAGTATGAAAAAAAATTCGGGAAAAAATATTTTACACAAGAAACTTTTATTTTTGATTTTTTTCCTATTTCCAAGAATAAGAAATTTTACCTCACTTATGTAAAGATGTCGTATATTAATTTATGGAATATATATATATATATATATACATTGAAAAATATTTTCCACCCACCAACAAAATAGAACCAACATTTTAATGATTTTCAATCATATATATAAAGAAAGACATGCATCATGTATGGACTTACGAGGGTTTGTATTATAGCAAAAATTGCAATGGTCCTGTATCTGCCCAAAAAAGAGTCAGCTATAACGCCACCAAGCAAACATAAGAGGAATGAGGTGCCCATGAAATCAGAGACAATCTTGGCTGAAGTAGCACTTGGGAGATGCATCGTTCCAATTAAGTAAGTCACAAGGTTTACTGCTATGCCCATTGTTGATAGCCTTTCACTCACTTCAATTCCTGGAAATTAAGTTTGCAATTTAATTTCAACATCAAATTATAAATATAGTACTCCCATTGTCTCAAATTGATTGTCTGATTTACACAAAGTTTAAGAAAGTAAAAAGTACTTCTGAATCCTATCATCTTAAACTAAAGACATGTTGAATATACCAAAATTTCATTTAATCTTATAGTCATACATATGAAATGTGAAAAGTTGAAATTAAAAAGTAGTAAAAAAAGAAAAGAAACATTCCTTTTTAAAACCGAACTAAAAAAGAGAGAGGAAAGTACGACAGACAAATTGAAACATAAGGAGTAAGTATTTCTGAAGTCTTTATACTTTCAAATGATTGCATACCTACAATGAGAGCATTGGAGAGCCAACCCCCAGTTTTAGACCTTATAGCTAGCAAACCTTTGTAGTCTACTGCTGCATTGCCTACTAAATCATCCATATTCACCCCCAAAATGTGCTGTATATCACAAACAATTTCGCACCAATATTGGAACGTGTCTTCAAATATTTTATAAGTTACAATATGTCTCAAAGATGCATATTTCTCAATGCGAAAAGATGAAATTAGAAAGGATTTTGTTTTTCATTGCATATTGCTTAAGGACTCGATATCTTCTATGCTTATATATATATACATGCAGATAACACATACGGCATGATTCACGCCAAAACTATCTTCTTTCTTTTTCGCCCGTAAAAGTTTTGTGCTGATTCGTTTTCATGGGCCAAGTAGGTGAAAATTATTTTTGCAATGAGTGGCGATGAGATTCAATCTTAAAACCTCTGACTGCTCTAAATTCTGATACCATGTTTAAGTGTGTAACCATCTCATCTAAAAGCTTAAGCTATTAGTGAGAGCATATTTTTATTAGCTAATTATATTCTCAATAGTTTCTTTTCTTTATTCACAACTAAAAAACAAGAATTAGCGACAAATCAATTTTGTAGCTAAACAATAAAATTTGTTAAATATTAATCCTATTTAGTGGTAGATTAATAACAAATAGTTACAAATTATGTTAGCTACGAGTATTTTAATGTAGCAACTAATTAACAATAAAGTTCGTAACTAATTTTTAATTTTTAGTGATCGATACTTTATTTTGTGTTGGTGGGGTTCAAAATCAACAAATGAAAATCTCCACTACATCAGTAACATGCAAATTTGTCGCGGAACTCTTTTTGGCAGTGGCGGATGTAGAGTGTGTCCTCGGAAAAAAAATTACACTATATATATAAGATCAATTTTTTGGTGTATGTGTATATATTTAAAATTGAACCCCCTGAGCATATGTCAAAGGAGTAGCTCAATGGTTTATGGGGTTCAGGATTTCTCCTATGTGAGCTTTGGGTCACGGGTTGGCATGATCTGCGTGCCTCCACCAATTCGTCTCAATTTATGTGCCATTACTTTTTTGTTATTAAATCTCAAAAATAATGATTTTTTTAAATATTTAGTTATAATTATATTCTAAACATTATTTTACGATATTGAAATAATTTGTAGATATAGAATTTTTATTTTTAAATCACAAGTAAAGACAAATTCAGAATTTAAAAGCTACGTGCATCATGTTACTTTAAACTGTAACGTATATATGAGATATTTTGCGAAAGTAGTAGTAATATTCATAGAGAAATCATATATCATTATCTATGAGCAACATTATTGTACAAGATATAGTACTCTTGTCTACCTGGTTTAGGTAAGATTTTAGTGGAGCTTTAACCACTGACCCCATGAGCTCCATTGTTGTTTTAGGTGCTACGATATTTATTTTTACTAATTCTTTATATATATATATATAACATAAGTTTGTTTTTTATCACAATTTTCAAAAGTCTTTTTTCTTTCTACGAGAGATTTGAATTTTTGGTCCATTAATTACGTAAGCACTATTTTTTAGTTGGATATCTTTTTTACCAGATATTTTCATTTCTATGTTTAAGAGGTTTATTTTTACACGTAAAAAGTCTAATTTTTTTCTATTCAATTGGTAACCGTACATAAAGAGAAATTTTTCTTGTCTTTTTCTTCCATGCAGAAGAGAAAATAATATCTTTTCAGAAATACCCTCTTGCATTAGTTTGTTTTAGCTGCAGAATTGCTTCATCAATCATCAGGAGAGGCAGACCCATCCTTCTACATGGGTGCACGTGCACCCGTTAACTTCAAAAAAAATTATGCATGTATGTGTGTATGTGTATATATATTTATTTGGCATAATACATAAACATGACCCTTAATTTGACTTTAACTAACAACTATGCCCTCCAACTTTGACTATGCACAAGTAGACACTTAAACTTGTATAAAATTGAACAAGTAGACACAAATGTCCTACATGGCACAATACACATAGGACGCCATGTAGGACACAAAATTGCCATGTAGGACGAATGTGTCTATTTGCTCAATTTATACAAGTTTAAGTGCCTACTTGTGCACACCCAAAGTTAAAGGTCATAGTTACCAACTGATGTCAAGTTAAGTGCCATGTTTATGCATTATGCCTATTTATTTTAAGAAACTGACAGAAATTAAGATATAATTAACAATGCACCCATATAAAGCATATGAGTGTCATTGTGTTGCTGATACAAGCGGGAGGATTCACTTGCGAGACCTGTGTTCAAATCTAGCTCAAGTGTTATTTCAATCTTTTTATATTAGATTTATCTTATTTGAGCTAAGTAGAGAATGGAGTTGAGTGTAAAACAGCATTTTCAGCCAAGATTTATCACTTACTATGTTGACTGACTTAGTTAGGTTACGAATATGACTGATTTCCATAATAATTATTTAATAATAATAATTGACAAGAAATGGGACCAAGATTGGTTTATTCCACGTGGCCATCATCGTTTGTGGCCATCATCGTTTGAGATTACAGTGGCATATAAAAAATTGTTTGTAAAAGGGTCAACATTTAAAGGAGTGAAAAAATAAATAAATAAATTACTATACTAATAAGTTGATGTGATTTTTATATTTAATATTTTTATTTTACTTAATTTTTATTGTCTATAAATTATATATAAAGTAATTTTTTTTTTGATTTTTCGGTGTCCCATCTCACATTTTTTTTTTGAGATTAACTAATATTCACGGTCAGTGCATGACTATTTTACACAATCAGTGATTTTTTTCTTTTTATTTTTATTTTCTTAACACTAATTAATTACTAAAAACAAAGGAAAATGACTTAAAAAAAAATAAAACTCTTTGTTTCTATGGTGTTGGATTCTGTATATTCTTCTTTATTGCACTTAATGGAGGTCTGAATCTTAATCATTCAGATTCAGCCCATTAAGTGCGTTTGGTTTTTAGGTCGAATGATTCAGATTCATCCCATTAAGTCCATTTGTTTCTTTTTTTCAAAAAGCCTCTTAATGGACCTGAAAAGGTCTGAACAGATCAGATCTGCAGGAGAGTCTTAACATCATTCAGACTTATTTAATAAGTTATAAAATAATACTGTATCGTCTCTCTCGGTCTTTGCGTGACTTTTGCTCTCTCAACTACAAACTTTCTTCATCTCTTTTCTCAATCAAACACCAAATTTTTCCTCTTGAACTGGTAAATTTTCATAATCTTTAATTACAAGTATTTTTTATATATTAATAATTTTCTTAGGGTGTATTGATGCTTGTCAAGAACACTTGTTGTAATAATATTTTTATTGTATTGATGTTCATCAAGGTTTTTGAGTGAAAAAATACTATTCATAATTAAAAATAATAACTATGTATACATATTTGAGGTTGTAACATCTCGCAAAATTGAAATAACTAGGAAGAAGCCAATAATTGGAAATAGTCATTTTTGGAAAGAATGAAAATCTGAAAATTTTGTTAAGTTAGAATAAGTTGAGTTTTGGTCAACTTCAAACGGCCATAACTTCTAGCTCAGGATGATTTAGGTGTACTTCCAGATATGGTAGGAAATCTATTGGAATGATCTTTACAACGCCACTGAATTTGCGCGATTCCGAGTTCGTATGAGTGAGTTATGCCCTTTGGAAGTTGGGCTGTTGGAATAAGGAAAGTCCAATCTGGATTTTGGAAGGGTAATTTAGTCTTTTCCTTACCTAATTATTCTAATTCTTTAGGAGTTTAATTGGGGTAAAGTAAGATTTTAGTCAGTTTAGAAAAGTGAATTTTACGCTAGGGCATGGAGAAGAGGAGAAAAGAGGAGAAAGGAGAAGAACGTTCAAGATTCGTCGATTTCGTCGAGTTTAGCTTGTGGTTTTCGTCGGGGGTGATCCCTACAAGGTATGTGAGATCACATAGCGTTGGGTTAGTTCACCCACGCGCCCAACTTGATTCAATTTCAGCAAAGTGTATTGATTTGAAAGTAAATCCCATGAATTCTTGATGAAGACAAATTTTCATAAGCAAAAAGTTATGGCTTTTGAACAAGGGGGAGATGGCGTACTGAGATATCAAGGTAGATTGTGTGTATCAATGGTGGATGGACTCCAAGAGAGGATCATGGAGGAATCTCATAACTCCAGATATTCAATTCACCCGGGTTCCACAAAGATGTATCGTGATTCAAGAGAGGTTGAAAACGGCACAGAGTCGTCAAAAATCCTACACTGATGTTAGGAGAAGGGAGTTAGAGTTTGAAGTATATGATTGGGTATATCTACAAGTCTTACCCATGAAGGGTGTTATGAGGTTTGGTAAGAAGGGGAAACTTAGTCCCCGGTATATTGGACCTTATCGAATATCCAAGAGGATTGGCAAGGTAGCTTATGAGTTGGAGCTACCACAAGAGTTAGCCGCGGTTCATCCGGTGTTTCACATCTCCATGTTGAAGAAGTGCATGGACGATCCTTCATTGATCATACCAACTGAAAATATTGGGATCAATGATAGCTTATCTTATGAGGAGATTCCTGTTCAGATTCTAGATCGCCAAGTTCGCAAGTTGAGAACAAAAGAGGTAGCATCAGTCAAAGTCCTTTGGAGGAACCAATTTGTTGAGGAAGCTACTGGGGAAGCTGAAGAGGACATGAAGAAGAGATATTCACATCTCTTTGAATTCGGAGAAAGTGCAGACCAAGGTACTAATTCTCTTCTTTGTACTCTTTAAATTATGAGTGAGCATGTTGTTTGTTTGCATTTGTTTGTTGGGTGTTTGAACTTGATGTTACACCCTTAGCCTAGTAAGAGTAATCTTATTCGAGGACGAATGTTCCTAATGGGGAGATATTGTAACATCTCGCAAATTTGAAATAACTAGAAAAAAGCCAATAAATTGGAAATAGTCATTTTTGGTAAGAATGAAAATCTGGAAATTTTGTTAAGTTAGAATAAGTTGAGTTTTGGTCAACTTCAAACGGCCATAACTTCTAGCTCAGGATGAGTTAGGTGTACTTCCAGATATGATAGGAAATCTCTTGGAATGATCTTTCTAACGCCGTTGAGTTTGCACGATTCCAAGTTCATATGAGTGAGTTATGCCCTTTGGAAGTTGGGCTGTTGGAATAAGGAAAGTCCAATCTGGATTTTGGAAGGGTAATTTAGTCTTTTCCTTACCTAATTATTCTAATTCGTTTTTAGGAGTTTAATTGGGCTAAAGTCAGATTTTAGTCAGTTTAGAAAAGTAAATTTTACGCTAGGGCTTGGAGAAGAGGAGAAAGGAGAAGAACATTCAAGATTCATCAATTTCGTCGAGTTTAGCTTGTGGTTTTCGTCGGGGGTGATCCCTACAAGGTATGTGAGATCACATAGCGTTGGGTTAGTTCACCCACGCTCCCAACTTGATTCAATTTCAGCAAAATGTATTGATTTGAAAGTAACTCTCTTGAATTCTTGATGAAGTTCGTTTGAATCCTTGTAGGTTGTGTTGTTGGAGTTTTCTTGAGATTGATTCATGTTATTAGTTGTGTTTTTGAGTGAAATCTGATGTTATTTGAGGGTATAGATGATTCTAAGTGTTTGGAAAAAGAACCCATGGAGTTTAGAGGGTTTAGAGCTGTAAAACGAAAAAGAAAATTTTGTCGGACAAATCTAGGCAATGCCTCCGCGTCGCGGTCCTGCTCCCCAGATTTGGGAAAAATGGTTTCGCGGAGCGGAGCGGTCACGGACCGTTTTGCCTCAAAAGTTATTTTCGAAACAAAAATTTAAATGTTTCTCCGCATTGCGGACCCACCCTCAGACAATAAATTTTTGATATTTTCTCATGTTTAGCTATCTAAATTCATTCCTAAATATTATGAGAACTTTCCTATCACAAATCACAATCCTTGAATCCATAATTCAATTCAAGGAAAGTTAAGAGTCAAGTTAGAAGTTAAGAAGCAAGTCAAGAGAAGTTCTTTAAAGTTTTCAAAAGTCTTTCACAAACGTTTTAACTTTGTTCTAAGACTTAAGTTTTAAGTTAAGCAAAGAGTAAAAATTTGAAGTTTATTTCTTCAAAGGAGTATATGGGGACTATGTATTCCCAAAGAGTTGAAAATATTTTCACATTTGAGCAAGAAAGGGAACATCGATTCCAAGAGAGCTTTTAAGCTAAGATTTTGAGTAATTATCTCAATTCAAAGAAAGAAGTTTGTTTTAAAAACATATGAGATAAGTATATTTTGGGAGTAGTATTGAGCACCGATATGGAGATGCGAGTTCATATTAACTCAAGTCTCCATAAACCATGTAGCCATCATGGGTAGTAAAGTATCATAGTTTTTAGATGATTCCTTAAGATGATTTTTGCATAAGCTAGTGGATCCACTAAGTTAAGCATTCTATATGACGACAAAGTATAGGACAGTTCTGACAGCGTGGGCAAGACGCTGTATCACCACTTAGGCTCATAGTGGTGGTTGTCGGTTAGAGAATTTCCCACAGAAATTATATTACTTTATTATATAAGTAAAGTTGAGTTTGTTGTTGCATTTTATTTAATGAACTAAGTTGTTTTCCACTGTTTTACAAGCGTTATTTATACTGCATGCGTTTAATTGCTTTATATTGAGTTGAGTTGTTCAGGAGTTGAGTAAAGCCAAGGTAAGTGTTCCTTTCAGATTCTTCTCTAGCTTAAGTTGTGTTTAGCATTCCAACTCGCATACTCGTACATTCAATGTACTGATGCCAGTTGGCCTGCATCGTCTTATGATGCAGACGCAGGTAACCAGGATTAGCATACAACGCCTCGTTGATCCAGTTTGAGCACTCAAAGTCTTGTGGTGAGCCTCCTTGCTTCCGGAGGATTCCCTTTTATTGTTTTCAGTTTTATTATTAGTTCATTAGGATGTCGTGGGCCTGTCCCGACATCCATATCAGTTTTTTAGAGGCTTCATAGATAGACAGTCAGTTAGTTAAATTCATTTGTCACTACTTTATTATTGGCTTATGTTTTTGGGACTTGAGGTTGCCATTTTGGCCAAGTTGAATGTTGACTTTTAAACATTCTAAGTTATGATATTATTCAAGTGAGTATAGTGCTTTTGATCGTTATAAATATGTATATAGTCTTCCGCTGAGTAAGTAAGCCAGGCTAAGGGTTCGCTTGGGGCCAACAATAGTTCTCGAGTGCCAGCCACGTCCAGGGTGTAGGCTCAGGGCGTGACAAAGGTCTCTTATTAGAATTTTATCTTAGGCCAATAATTTTATTGAGACTCTTTGATATATTATTGTTGTTGAACTAGTTGGTGATAAAAATAATGGAGCTCCTTATAATTCTACATCTCAATCTTCAGTTTCAGTTGGAAAAAAAAGTTTTGGGGAAGCAAACAAAATTATTCGTCTGAATTGGAAATTGATGAGAAGATGATTACTGCTCTGGAGTTATTGATTAAAAAAATAGTGCACATACATTTGAAGAATATGTGAAAAAATTAGATGAACTTGGATGGAAGAGCCATTATACAATACATTTGTTAGTTTATTTTGTGAAAGTGTCCGCTACAAAAAGGCATGAATGACGTTAGAGTTAGAGAATTGGATTAAGGTTATTGGAAAAAAGATAAGAATTCTTTAGTTTTTCTAATTAGCCAAAATATATGTTAGGCGCTGATAATGTGATACCTTATTTATTATTTTTCAACTAGTATCTATCATACTTATTGAACTTTTTGATATTATATTGTGCCTATAAAATGTATTTTTTATTCGTGATTTTTTTAATGTTATGCTTGATGATTATGATAGTTTTTTTAATAAAAAAATAATATTTTTTGTTGAAATGAATTTTTTATAACATTTAATTAATATAATGTTTGATTTCATATGCACATTTAGATATTGAAAACAAACAATAATCATTTAGTGTTCAGATTTGGAGACCACATCTTAATATTTAGATGTGTATTCAGATCTAGACACCTAGCTCTTATTGCAAATCTTAATATTTAGACGTGTATTCAGATTTAAAGATCTTAATCTTAATGAAAACAAATGAGGCCGAAATCAGGCCATTAAAATCTTGTAGCTACACATGTTTTCATTTGGATGCACATTAAGGAGTACAGAGGTTGAATTACCTAAACATGAGCACTGAATCCTTGCTATTTTTGGTAGAAAATAATTAGAATACAAATTACTTCCTCCGTCCAATAATAGTTGTCCATTATATTAAAATTACTTGTTCAATTTAGAAAATTAAGAGATAATTTACCTTTTGTGTCTATTTTATCTTACTATTAAACATTATTTATCATCTAACACATTTTTCAAAATATTAAATTTAATACTGTCAAAGAATAATATAGTAATATTACCACTATTATTTATTGTTTCTTAAGGGTATGCCAAATCAATAGTGGACAACTATTGTTGGACGAAGAAAGTACCTTTTAGTACTATTTTATTGTTTAATTTTTAAATATTAAAAGATAAAATAATTAAGAATTTTATCTATTATAAGCCTTAAGAATTCTGATTGTGTAAAATAACCATTCCACTGGCGGTGAATACTTGTTATTCTGTTTGCACCTAAAAAGTATAGGAAAATAATATTTTTAATAAATATATATGAAAATTGCACCTACTAAACACACATTATTTAGTAGGTGTTTGGCCATGCGATACCATATCATGATATAGAATCGTGAGATGGAATCAATATTTGGACATGCAATTTCACGCTGTTTTCATCTCATGATTTCATATCATGAGATGGAATTTCATATTCCCCAAAAATCATGATATGAGAATTCCATATCATGATTTGATATTTTTAAATACAAAAATTGACCCACAAATTTATATTTTGATAAAACAACCCCACATTTATATCTACTAACTATTTATTTCATATGTAAATAAAATTTATAATCACATCATTACTTTTTAAAGTTTATTATTCTCACCAACATAAAATTTATTATTACTTTAAAAATTTGGTGAATATAAATGATAAAGTAGAAATTGATTTGGTGTATAAAAATAAGAACGGAGGGAGTAATACTTTTTTGATTTTTCATAATAAAAAAAAACGTCTCTTTCGACTACTTATGAATATGTTTAAATAAATTTAATATGAAAAAAGACAAAATTGGTGATGTATGTTTGATAATCACCACTTTTAATATGTTTGATTTTTAGCACGAAATTAATGCACTGAAAATGTGTAATTGCACACAAGTGAAACAAGGTATGAATCATTATGATATTGACACACAAGTGAAAATTGTCATAGTTTGTGCAGTGTTACATAATTATTTGCGAGAATACCAAATGAGTGATAAAATATTTATGGTCTATGAGCATGAAAATATAGTTGTGGATGATATTGACCAACAAGTGGCTCAAAGTAACTATGTTGGTTCGTCTTCTCGGTCATATGATTGAGAAATGCAAGTTCAACGTGAGGAGATTGTTCGTACTATGTGGGAAAATTATATTAAAGACTAGTACACTATAATTTATGTTCAATTTTTTTTTACTGAATTAAAGTTTGATCAATTAAAGTTAGATGAACATTTACTTAAGTGGAGAACAAATAACTTTGTAATAATTTATTATGCGATTTTATAATTTTTTATTTATTTGGTAAGATTGAAGAAACAATTAGGACTATTTTAGTTTTACAATTTATGAGATTCTTATGTTTATGAGAAAATATACAACACAAAAATTTCATATTGCATGTCCACAAACAAAACTTTAATTTCATCTCATTATTTCATATTATGATATCATATCATGATTTTATATCACAATTCTATATCGCATGACCAAACGGGTCCTTAATGTCTCCTCAAGAGTTAGTTGTAATGGATAACTCTTTAACTTTTTTCATTTAAAAGTAGGCAATTATGAGTTGCTGATATGCCACTTAAAATGAACTTGGCATCTGTGGTACTGCTGTAAAATGAAATATCCTTGTGGATAGGATAACAATAGATCTTCTTATCAAAAACTTTTTAGGTTAAAATATATATATTTCTTTACTATTGTTAGCACCATATAGTCAACAGAATAGACAACAGTTTTTATAATATTATCTCCAGGTAATAAAGTGGATCAAGTGGAAACATGCATATTACTTTACATTACATTATTACATTACAACTATATAAAAAGGGCTAAAAGGCGTTTCTTCCTTGATGTGCTTGCTTTGTTTTTTAGCAGAGGATATTTATAAATTTTTCTGACTTTTTTATTTTAATTTTTAAAAATATTTTTATATATTTAAAGTTATGTAAAAGATACTTTAAATCACGATAATTAATAATTTAAAAGGTATATAATTTTTTTTGTTGACTCTTAAAATTTTATCGATGCCATACAAATTATGACAGAGGAAGTAACATATATTATTCGAAAACGACATAAAAAGTATTATAAATCACAATAATAAAAAACTTCAAATATTTGAAACACAAATAAAAAGTATTATAAATCACAATAATAAAAAACTTCAAATATTTGAAACGCAAATAAAAATTTGGTTAGCTATTGAAATTCTATCTCTGCTACATAAATTGGGATAGAGGGAGTAAGATATATTATTTAAAAATTACGTAAAAATATTATAAATTATACGAATTAACACGTAAAATATTTAAAATTCAAATAAAAATCTAGATGACTTTCCAAATTTCATTTGTGTGCCATAAATTGAAATAAAAAAAAAGTAACTTGTATTGGGTCGTGTATGTAGTACCAATTGAAAAAATGGCTAGCAACTCGAGATTTGGGTGGAAACTCTTCCCTTATAACTATATCATTGTTTGTTCACATGTGTAGAAAATAATCAATAATAACAATAAACCCAATTTATTTTTATAACTGGGTGTAAGAAGGGTGTGAGATGTACACAATTCATATACCTATCCTTATAGGATAGAGAAACTATTTCAAATATATCGTCAAAAATAAATATAACAAGAGTTATAATCTCTATGATTCTCCATATTCTTCTTTTTGAAACAATTCGAAGGCCTTTGATTTGGATATTGATCTTGAATTTGATGGACTTAAACTTGACTTGTTTTTATATCTAAGGGCTTGGAGCTTGATTTTGAATCTTCATCTTTAGATCTTGTAGAATAATACCTGAGTGTATAAATGATTGTTAGCTTTTACATAAATTTATGACAATCTATGAGCTTTCTCTGACTTCTTGATAAAGATTTAGTGTCCTTTGTAATTATAAAGACCCTATTAATTATTGTAGGAAAGAGAGGTATGATAAGGAAAAATTCTTATGTGAGGAAGAAGGACGGAACCATGAAGATGTGTGATTATCGATAGTTGAACAAGTTGACTATGAAGAACAAGTATCATCTTCCTCGTATTAATGGCTTGTTTGATCAGCTTCAGGGTGCATCTGTGTTTTCTAACATTGATTTGAGGTCCGATTATCATCATCTAAAGATTAGGGCATCGAATATCCCTAAGAAAACTTTCAGGACTCGTTGTACGCACTATGAGTTTCTTGTGATGTCTTTCACTTTGACTAACGCCCCTGCAGTGTTCATGGAGTTGATGAACGCGGTGTTCCGATCGTATCTGAATTCCTTTGTGATAGTGTTCATTGACGACATCTTGTTGTACTCCAAGACGGAGGAGGATCATGAACGACATTTGATGATTGTACTCAAGCGATTGAGGGAAGAGAAACTATATGCCAAGTTCTCAAAGTGTGAGTTTTGGCTTGATTCAGTTGCATTTTTAGGACACGTGGTGTCCAAGAAGGGTATTTGGGTGGATCCAACCAAGATCGAGGCAGTTAGAGGTTGGACTAGCCCTACGTCAGTTACTGAGATCCGGAGTTTTTTGGGACTTGTTGGCTGTTACAGACGATTTGTGTAGAGCTTCTCCAATATTGCATCTCCTTTGACCAGATTGAATCGGCAAAGTGTGAGTTTCCAGTGGTCTGATGAGTATGGGGAGAGCTTTCAAAAGCTCAAGACCTTTTTGACTTCAGATCCTATTTTGAATTTACCCGAGGAGGGTGTAGACTTATTATAATGCTTCTGGAGTTAGATTAGGTGGTGTTCTTATGCAGAAGGATAAAGTGATCGCCTATGCCTCTAGACAATTGAAGACCTATAAGAGGAAATATCCTAATCATGATTTGGAGTTGGCAGTCGTGGTGTTTGTGCTTAAGCTATGGTGACATTATCTGTATGGGGTTCATTGTGAGGTATTCACGGATCATCAGAGTCTTTAGTACATCTTTAGTTAGAGTTATCTGAACTTGAGGCAACGCAGATGACTTGAGCTACCAAAGGACTACGCCATCACTATCATGTATCATTCAGAAAAGGCTAATGTGGTGGCCGATGCTTTGAGTAAGAAGACTTCCAGTATGGGGAGTCTTGCTGCTATTAGTGTGGAAGAGATACCATTAGCTAGGTATGTTCAGAGGTTTGCTGATGTGCCGTGAACTTATAACACATTCAACGCCCAAAATAAAGGATTATTGCAAGAAACAAAGCATGTTTTTGTAGATATGATGTTTCTTTTGTCTAATGTACTAGAAAAGATATATTTAAAATAAGTTGGAAGAGAAAGCTTGAAATTGGAGTAAAGTTGCTGAGGATGGAAGGCTAAACGAGCTGCGCACCTATTGACGACCCGTGAACATGTCTGTGAAGTTTTCCTAGTAGAAGAAAATGTCAAGTGAAACTCAATGAGACCCTATACAATCCGTACAACCTCTACGATATGGGCAGGAGCCCATGAAGCTTCAAGCTAAAAAGCAAGTTGGAGTCAAAACCTAAAGAAAAAGTGAATGGGACTGCAAACGAGCAGTGAAGACTTTAACGGCCCGTATTGAGTCTCGTGGGAAGCTGAGGGAGAAGTTGAAGAATTTTTTCTAAGTGTTGGATCACAGAAGGCTTAAATGGATTGTGAAAAGATTCACTAGCCGTTTGCTTATGTGTGAAGGTTGTCGACAGGAATACTGTCCTACTTCGTTTAAGACTCATCTTTAAGACTATAATTAGTTTCTTAGGGTTTTATTTTTAGGATCATCGATATCTTGAGACAAGTTTTTTATCACAGAAACGATAGATCTCTTATTTTGATTTATATTTTGGATAATTGATCAACGTTTGATCTTGAATTCACATTCTTAATCAAGACTTATTGGTTTTCATTATTGTAAGTTTATTACTTCTAAACTTTCATCAATGTTTTACTATTGTTATGTTGAGAATATGAGCAACTAAACACCAAAACTAGGGTTGTGGAAACTATGACTAGGGTAAAACGTTAAAATCAACCCCGAATGTCTGTCTTTGATGTTTTGCATGCTTCATTTCTATTTTTGTATTGATTGCTTTCTAGCAAGCACACGTTAGAACCTGCCTATATTCAGTACTTGCTCGTGAGAGAAGGATATGAATAGGAAAATCGTTAAATGAATGAACTCCACAATTGAATAACTCTTTTTAACAATTTGAGCTCGAGAGAGAGTAGTTTTATAAACGAGTAAGCAAGCTTTAAAACTGAAACACTTTAAGACCGAGAGGAGATGAGTGATAATCACCTAATAGGGCTAAACACATTTAGGTGTATTTATCTTTCTAGATAATGCGTGCATTGTAGCAAAAGACTATTATTTGTGCGAAATCTAAGTTGTAGTCCATAGGGCTGGGCATAAAATACTGAAAACCAAATTACCGAACCGAACTCAAATTTTTGGTTATTTGGTATTTGGTATTTGGTAATTTGGTATTTGGTATGGTATTCAGGAGTAAATTTTAGAATTATGGTATTCAGATTTGGGTTTGGTATGAGACATTAGTACCATTTGGTATTCGGTATTTTCCGAATATCAAATTATTTTACTTAATGAAGGTCATATATCAACATATCCATTACTCATTAGTACAAGTCCAAAGAGAAAGATAATGAATAAGCATGAATAATCCAAATACATATCTTTTAGTCGTATCAATTTGCTTTTCTTAATGTCTTCTTACTTGTTGATCTTATATTATATCGTGCGTTCACATAAAAATAGAAATTATTGAAGAAATAGTATTAACTTGGTAATACAATAGTCTATAATTTCAATACGATATTACAAAATACCGTACCAAATCAAAATTTAATTTACCGTTTCCCGAATTATCAAACCAAAATTTATAAATTTGGTATTTGGTATCTATTTCTACCTACCAATTATAGAATTATCAAACTAAAAATTTGAGAAACCCGAATCGAATATCGAATGCCCACCCCTAGTTGTCCGAACGTCATAAGAAACACAATCCTGGTCTATTCTAATTGATAATCAAACTCTGGAACTATTGCAGGTTACTGTTACAACTTAATCCTAGTTAATATTAGTCACTTGAACATTAAATCAAAACCCAATTTACTTTACACTTTCAGTTTTATTTCTGGGAATATCAACTGCAACTGAACATAAGAACTAGTAGACTTGTTTCTTCTGTAATTCCCTGTGGGATCGACCTTAACTCTTGTTGAGTTTTGTAATTTACTTTGACCGTTTATATTTCTTAATTGAAGTGTAAGTTTGGACGTATCAAATTTTGGCACCGCTTTCGAGGAATTCAGTTTAGAAATATTCTACTAGCAATTATTTCAGTTTGTAGAGGTATTTCCTAATTTTACTTCTTGTTTCTTATCTGTGTCTTCTGAAGGTGACTTAGTGTATGCCAAACACCAGAAGTAAGGGAGTACCTTTAATTCCTTTTGATCCTGAGCTTGCACGATCTATTAGAATAATGGTTACCACGCAAGAACTTGAGGCACATAGACAAAGACTGAGACAGGATGCTAAGGGCCAAGTAAGGGTGCCAACAACAATTCAAATGACTCGATTAAGTAGTAGTTGAGGATAAAGAAGAGTAAATATTAGCACCTCAACAAAAACTATTAACCCCAAGGAGAAGAGGTCAACAACATGTGCATGTAGCTATCGCTGACGATGATTCAAACATGGATGGGGCTGGAGCAACTGGAGCTATAATACTCCAACCATTTCTTCCAGGAGTGAAATTCACCATCACCAACACAATGATTTAGTTATTGAACTTGAAAGGGTTATTTAGAGGAATAACTGGTGAGGACGCGAATCAACATCCGATAAACTTCGTAGGAACTTGTAAGTCAATTAAAGTTCTAGGAGTTATCCACACAACTATGTGGTTGAGGTTATTTCCACTGTCCCTGACTAGAGAGGGAACAAATTGGCTAAAGGAACTCCCTAATGATTCGATCACTAACTGGGTGGAATTGAGAGAAGCCTTCTTGGATAGATTTTTCCCAGAATTGAAAAAATTACAGTTGAAAGACGAGATAGGTGCTCACAAAAAGTTACCAGGTGAAGCACTACATGACACATGGTGGAGGTTTAGCCTAAAGCTTAAGAGGTGACCAAACCCTACCGTACGAAAAAACATTTGAGGCAGGTATTCTATAGATCACTGAACTTTGTGACTAAGCTTGTGGTTGATGAAATTTATGGAGGATCTTTCATGAACAAGCCTTTTCCAAAAGTCACAGCTATTCTTGATGAGGTATCGAAGAATAATAGAGCATGGCACACCAGAGATGCAGAGATTGGGGACCTTGGGTTCACATTTGAGCTGTCGGTAGAGCATCAAAAGAGAGAAGAGGAGGAGCGTGACCAAGACATGGCCCATATGAAATATAGAGAATAATATATGAAGGTGATATGACAATGACTTGGGTGTAGCACTACACGTCAATGTGAGTAAACATAAGTAAGTACGGTAATGTGAGAAGTTAAATAATAAACAAAGAGAGAAGATAAGCAAGAAAAGCTCACTGAAAGTACACTCAACAAAGCTAAGAGCCTTAATTGGTAGAGCATTGTGACTGAAAATTTTGTTTACCTCATCATCATTTATTTCCACTTGTATCATCTCTAATAAAAATGTTTGAAACCTTAAGAGGTAGGTCATCTTTGTCATTTCCTTCAGCTAGAACTATATAAACAATTAGCATTGATAGAAAAAGTTAAGCAACCAAAGGAATTTTTTCAATGTTCCTGTAATGTTAGCATTTAGGTTAGTCAAAATTAAGCAATTAAAATTTAACTAATTGGCCAGACACAATCTAAATTGAAAGGTGAAATTTAAAACTTAAAATCTTGAACTGATATGACCACGATCTAACTCTTAGTTAGCTTCAAAAACAGATGAAGTAAAAAAATCTGAAATTTCACAACGTGCAACAAGAGGGTGCTTACTTGTTACATTTCTTACTTTTAAAAGTATCATGATAATGCTTTTCGAATTATTTCCTCATAAACAAAATTATATGTAGAATGATCATTTGTGTCCTATGCGGTAGACAGACGCATTAATATTTTTACATTCTCTGAACATTTTTCTCGAGATAAAGCAACATAAAGTTGTTCATGTGAAAAAACTGGTTCATGCAAATATATTCCAACAAAATGTAATGTTTGACCTTGAACTTTGTTTATAGTCATAGCAAAACATAACTTTATTGGATTTTTTTTTATTTTGAAGGGAACGGGTAGCTTCTCATCTTGTGATGGTAATGGTATCTTTGGAATAAAAACATGTTTATTTTTAAAATCACCACTGAAAATAGTAGTAGTGATGACATGTGTCTTGAAATCATGATATATTAATCGTGTACCATTGCATAAACTTTTGATAGGATTTAAGTTTCTTAATAATATAACTGGACAATTTTTTTCAAAGTTAATCTATAAAGTGGTAAGTTTGCAGGATGTAAGGTATGAAAAAAAATCTTCAAATTGGCAGTGATCATTTGGTTCTATAGTTTCATCAATAGTTGTATACACTTTAGCATCATTGGAAAATCGATGTATAAGCATGTCATTTATTTCATCAATAAAATTATTTTTTATTGTCAAAATAACGTGGGAGGTTACAAAAGATGTATTAGAATATAATGTACGCAAATCAGGATAAGTAACATTAAACAAAAGATTCAAAGATTCTATTTCATTTGTAAAAGGAATGATAAAATCATTAGGAATTTCAATTTTGTTGCAATTGTTAGTTTTTTCTTGTCCATTTCCAATTCTCACTAAATATTCACAAAATGCTAATTCTTTTTGCACGTAGGTTTTCAAATAAGCACAATTTTTTGAGATGGTTCCAAGTATGAGAGTATAATAAACTTTGACTGATAAAGTCTTCTTTTTTTTGACTACGAATAACAATAAGTGTTTGTCTAAAGTCTCCCCCAAAAACTACTATTTTTCCACCAAAGAGTGTTTTTGTACTCATAAGATCATTTAAAGGTGTATCAAGAGCTTCAATCGTGTTTTTCCCCCCATTGAGACCTCATCCCAAACAATTAACTCTGAATCTCGAATTAGAGTCGCTAACGAACTTTGTTTACAAATATTGTGTAACGACCTGTTACCGTCATTATAGAAAAGCTAACGGGGGAAAATTTGGGGTCGAAAAACTTTTTCGTAGTATTTGGATTTTCCCAACCTTGTCCAGATTTGTACGAAATCGGAGTCATCGAGGTGTAGGGAAATCTGGTAACAATAGGGTGAAATATTTATGATTTTGAGTGCATGAGTGGTTAGATAACTCGTTAAGGAATCCATACGACTTTACACAATTGAATTCGGACTAGTAGAACTCCAGAATCGATCTTGGCGTAAAGGGTATTTTTTGAGCGTTGTTGGTTATAGGTGTGTTGTGAAATGGGGATTTTGGAATTCTTGAATTAGCTCTCTATCTCGAGAATGCCACCTTGGTACTGGGATTTGCCGCTCTGGTGGGCTCGATGCGAATTAAAGTTGTTAATAAACCCCTAAACGACCTCATTATGCACTTTTTGACTTTTAGAGCTAAGGAACGAACCCCAGGTGACTCCTACTCATTTTTCACCATTCTTGAGGCTAAATGTAAGCTTTTCACTCTCCGAATCCATTTTTCGATCCGTATAACGTAATAGAATGGGTGAATATTGATGGAGGAGGGTTTTGTTATAGATTTTATGGTGAAAACAACCCTAATTTGGATAATTGGGATCATGTGTTTGATCTAGGGTTCATAGAATTATTAGTAATCCGAATAATTAATGATTGTTTATTGATTCCCGTATTATATTGATTATTTGTAGACCAAGAACAAGAGGAACGAATCCGGAAAGGGAAGAATCAGGTTTCTTAGGGTTTCAAGCTTGTTTCGAGGTAGGTGATGGTTGTGATTCTATGATTGTTTCATTATGATACTTGTATATGTATGAATGTTGCAATGTCGATCACACTTGTTGTAAATGAGACAGCGAATTGATGAATGCCATGAAATCATGACTTAAATGTATGATCTTGATGATATACTTGTGATTAAGAGTGTACATAGGTCAGCTTGGTTATTAAATCTAAAAACCAAATCAAACCACATAAAGTCGGTTTTTTCGATTTCGGTTTTAGTCGGTTCTTTCATTTTTTTTTGGTTTTTTACAATTATACGGTATTTGAAAAAGAGATCAAATATATTTTCACTTACCTGTGTGATAATCTAAACTTAAAAATGTTAAATGAATAGAAATTTTTAAAAAGACGCTAAAATTCACATGAGTAAATTATTATTTTTTAAAATATCAACGTTCATTATGCTAAATTAATAAGATTAAAGATTAGAGGCAAATTGAATACAATTTTTTTTTTATAAAGTAAATTGTTAACTTCGAATTTGAAAAACTATAACAATACAATTGTAACTTTGGATCTTAATACAAAATAAAATATTTACAAATTTTACAAGCCCAAATTTGAAATAAAATATATAAACATTGAAAACAATAAACTAATTAAAAATATATTAACAAAGTATATTATAAATAATATTTTTTATCTATTAATAAAATAAAACTGTATATATATATATATATATATAAAAAACAAAATTTACAAGCCCAAATTTGAAATAAAATATATAAACATTGAAAACTATAAACTAACTAAAACTATATCAACAAAGTAGATTATAAATAATATTTTTTATCTATAAATAAAATAAAATAATATATATATATATATATATTATCAGTTTGGTTTGACTTTTTTTCTTTTAATACCAAACCAAACCAAAAGTGGTTTTTTTTTTTCAACCGCCAAACCAACCAAACCACAAATCAGTTTTTTTTCCGCTTTGATTTAGTTCGTCGGTTCGGTTTGACCTTATGGTTTGACTTGTACACCCCTACTTGTGATTGTGATTGTGGTGTGTGAATGGGATCGGTTGCCACGTTCCGGCATAACTAACTATGGGATCGGTTGCCATGTTCCGGCATAACTATGGATCAGTTGCCACGTTTCGGCATAAATATGAGATCGGTTGCCATGTTTCGGCATGCTAATTGTTTGGGTTTGGGTTCCATGAGAGGACCAATGATTTGACATAAAATGTGAAGTTGTTCGTTGTTCGTAAATGTTGATAATATTGTATATGTTGATATATGTGCATGTGATTATAGTGTTGTGTAACTTGTTTATGTTGCACTAGTGGGATAGCCACGTGATCCTACCAGTACACTGTGATTGTGTACTGATTCTGCACTTGCTCTTATTTTTGTTGAGTACATGGCATCTTCAAGCGGCTATTGAGAAACCTCGCTTAGAAGATTAGTGATCGTCGCTTTGAATTCAAGGGTGAGAAAATTCTTTCGGGCTGCCATGAAATTCTCTTTCGTCTATGTCCACCATTCCCGGACTTAGACATTTGTTTTAGTTAGTTCATTAGTATGGGTTGTATCCCTTCTTGTTTAAACTTGTTGAACTTTAGATGTTTTGGTACATTGACTTTCAGGTTCTAGGTTATTCTTCCGCATTGTTAGTTATTATTGTTAGAACTTTTGTTAGAGTTTATGGGAACTCTATTTTATTTCTTTAGTGTTTGATTTAAATGCCTTAGTTTTTGGTTAGTTGCTTGGTTTGGGTTGTAGTAGTGGTTCTCCCACTAGAGAGTTAGTGTGGGTGTCAATCACAATGGTTTGGGTCGTGAAAAAGTTGGTATCAGAGCCTAGGTTCGTCGATCTTGATGTACCTAAACGAGTCTAATAGAGTCTCGTGAAATGGTACATGGACGCCTTTACTTTTCTTCGAGAGGCTATAGGACTTTAGAAAATCTCTCTGTTTTCTCTTGTCTCCTTTCGTGCTATGACTTGATTCCAATTGGTATCTGTCGATTCAAATTGGTATTTAACCTTCTTCACTTTCTATCCGCTGATGGTTAACACTAGATTCAATGGCGTCAGGCTCGTAGCTTTCGTCAATGCTCCGGTTTAGGAATCTACAGCGAGAGGTCGCGGTCGAGGCAGGGGTAGAGGAAGAGCTAGGGGTAGAGGTCATGGAAGAATAAAACCTCCTGGAAATGGAGCTCATATTGATAATTCACCTATAAATGAGAACCCTCCTGCGCATCACGAAGAGATAGAGGAGAATGTTGAGGATTTGGGCCAAGAGGGAGAGGTGCATGCTAAGACTACAAGTGTTCCTCCTTTGGATCCAGTGTTAGCTCAACAAATCATGTCGTTCTTAACGGGATTGGTTGGTCCTAGAGTGCTTCCTTCTGCTCAAGCAACTCAAGCTCCTACTAATCCTTATGTTGCTAGCACTAAGCCCAAGGTGGGTGGGACTGGAGGTAATGATGCTTTCTTCTGTCCTTTGTTGGGCTGTGTTATGACTGGTAATGAACATGAAATGTTGACTAAGTTTCTGAAGCTAAAGCCTCATGTGTTTCTTGGTTCTGATAATGAGGATGCTTATGATTTCATTCTGGATTGCTATGAGAGGCATTATAAACCGGGTATTGTTCATCAGCATCGGGTTGAGTTTGTGTCTTACCAACTTCAAGGTGAGGCTAAGCAGTAGTGGAGAGCATATATGGAATACAAATCTTCTACTTTACCTCCACTTACTTGGACCCAATTTCATGCTCTGTTTCTAGAGAAGTACATGCCTAGGACTTTGAGAGATCGCAAGAAAGATGAGTTCATGGCTTTGGAGCAAGGTGGTATGACTGTGGCTGCTTATGAGGCCAAGTTTCATGCCTAGTCTAGATATGCTACTCAATTGGTGACTACTGAGGAAGAGAGAATCCAGTTATTTATTAGGGGATTAAATTCTGAATTGCAAGTATTATATGGTCATATGACTTATGCAGGGAGAAACGTTAATGAGGTGACAAACTATGTTAAGAAAGTGGAGGGGGTGAGACGAGACAGTCAAGCTAAGGCATGGTCAAAAAGAGCCAAGAACTCGGGTAATTTTCAAGGTTCTTATTCTAAGGGGGTCCGAAAGACCAACGCTTGTAGCCAAGACAATTCAGTCCTCTATGCCTGCCTCTACATGTAGTTACTCGGAAACTCCATCTCATAATTTTCAGGATAGCCAGGGAGTCGAGCCTTCGATGGGCGGCATACCATCTTTTGATCATACTTGTTACAACTGTGGAGATTCAGGGCATACGCGGAGAGATTGTCCCCACCCACGTGTATTAGATTCCGCGCAGTAGCAGCCTAGAGCAGTGGTACCCGCTGGGAATGGTAATAATGGTAGAGGACGTCCACAAGGTGGGCGAAGAAGTAATTAGTGAGGCCGTGGAGCTAGAGGAAATGGTAATGGTAACAAAGGTAGGGGTAACACGCAACCAGGCAGGGAAGTGGTTCATCAAGATGATAGGGCTCAGTGTTATGCTTTTTTGAGCAAGAATGTGGCGAAGGCATCTGATGCGGTGATCACATGTACTATTCTTGTCTGTGATCGGATGGCTAATGTGTTGTTTGATCCGTGTTCTACTTATTCATATGTATCCGTGAGATTTGCCTCAGATTTTGATATGATTTGTGACATTCTTGATGCCCCTATTCATGTTTCTACCCGAGTTGGAGAGTCAGTCATAGTTACCCATGTCTATCGTGCTTGTTCTATTTTGTTTATGAGATTTCAAACTTGGGATGATTTAGTGATTTTGGATATGATTGAGTTTGACATAATCTTAGGCATGACTTGGTTGTCCCCCTATGATGCTGTGCTTAATTGTAATACTAAGTCTGTAGCTCTAGAAATTTTGGGAAGGGAGAAATTAGAGTGGGAAGGGGTGTACAAGCCTAAGCAAGCTAAGATTATATCCTCCATTCGGGTTAGTAAACTGGTAGAGCAGGGTTGTTTGGCTTATTTGGCTCATATTAGGGATGTTGAGATTGAGGCTCCATCCATTGAGTCTATTCCTGTGGTGTCTGAATTTAGTAAAGTGTTTCCTAATGACTTTCCTGGTATGCCTCCGTATAAAGATGTAGATTTTTACATTGATTTAGAGCCTGGTACGCGCCCCATTTGTATCCCTTCATATCGCATGGCTCAGGTAGAATTAAGAGAGCTTAAGGCTCAAATCCAAGAACTTCTTGATAGAAGATTTATTCGTCCTAGTGATTCCCCATAGGGTGCCCCAGTTTTGTTTGTTAAAAAAAATGATGGTAGTATGAGAATTTGTATAGATTATCGGCAATTGAATCGGGTCACTATTCGAAACAAGTACCCTTTGCCTCGAATATATGATCTTTTTGACCAATTGCAAGGTGCATCGGTTTTCTCTAAGATTGATCTAAGATCCAGTTACCATCAATTGAAAATTGGGCTTGAGAATGTTCCCAAGACGGCGTTTAGAACTCGCTATGGGCACTATGAGTTTTTGGTTATGTCTTTTGGTTTGACCATTGTGCCTGCAACTTTTATGAGTTTAATGAATGGGGTGTTCAAGCCATTTCTTGATTCTTTTGTCATAGTCTTTATTGATGATATTTTGGTCTATTCAAAAAGTGAGGAAGAGCCTGCCAACAATCTTCGTAGTGTTTTGGGTGTTCTCGGGAAGCAAAAGTTATATGCTAAATTCTCTAAGTGTGAATTTTGGTTGAATTCTGTTGCATTTTTGGGGCATGTAGTTTCAAAAAAAGGGGTAATGGTAGATCCTCAAAAGATTGAGGCGGTTAAGAATTGGGTCTGACCAAATTCTGTGACGGAAGTTAGGAGTTTTGTTGGGCTCGCTAGCTATTATCGTCGATTTGTGAAGAACTTTGCTTCTATCGCCACACACTTGACTAATTTGACCAAGAAGGGGATACCATTTGAATGGACTGAAAAATGTGAGGAGAGCTTTCAAAAGCTCAAGACTCTTTTGACCACCACACTTATTCTAGCGTTACCGATTGAAGGTAAATATTTTATTGTTTATTGTGATGCTTCTCATTCTGGGTTGGGTGCTGTGTTGATGCAGGATAAGAATGTTATAGCTTATTTCTCGCGTCAATTGAAGGTGCATGAGAGGAATTATCCCACGCTTGATTTAGAGTTAGCAGCGGTAGCGTTTGCTCTTAAAATATAGCGGCATTACCTCTATGGTGTTAAGTGTGAAGTGTTTATTGATCATCGTAGTTTGCAACATGTTTTCACTCAATAGGATCTGAATTTGAGACAACGAATGTGGATGGAGTTACTTAAAGATTATGATGTGACCATTCAATACCATCTGGGCAAGGCTAATATAGTGGCAGACGCTTTGAGTAAAAAATGGTAAGTATGGGTAGTTTAGCTTGCTTAAGTGTAGCCAAGCGACCTTTAGCTAAAGAAATTAAGACCTTAGAGTCTAAGTTCATGCAATTGGGCATCTTAGAAAGAGGTGTGGTGCTAACTAGGATTGAGGTAAGGACCACATTAATTGAGGAGATCAAGGTCAAACAATTTGAAGATGAGAATAAGGCACAAGAGGCCACTCTTGATGCGGTGGTGTGCTAAATTTGAAGGGGAGAATATGTGTTCCTAGAGTAGATGACTTGATTGAGAAATTGTTGGCAGAGTCTCATGGTTCGCGATATTCTATCCATCCGGGTGTGACCAAGATGTATAGAGATCTAAAACGAATTTATTGGTTGCCGGGCATGAAGAAAGACATATATGAGTTTGTAGCGAAGTGTCAAAATTATCAACAAGTGAAATATGAACATCAAAGGCCTGCAGGTTTACTTCAAAGAATGCCAATTCTGGAATGGAAGTGGGAAAGAATAGCCATGGATTTTGTGGTTGGTCTTCCCAAGACTTTAGGGAAGTTTGATTCTAGTTGGGTAGTGGTTGATAGATTGACCAAGTCAGCCCATTTTATTCCGGTAAAAGTAGATTATAATGCTGAGCAGTTGGCTAAAGTTTATGTGAAAGAGATAGTGAGGTATCATAGGGTGCCCCTCTCTATCATCTCAGACCATGGTACCCAATTCACATCCAAGTTTTGAATGAAATTGTATAATGAATTGGGCATACAACTCACTTTTAGTACAGCCTTCCATCCATAGACAGACGGGCAGTCAGATAGGACAATTCAAGTGTTAGAATACATGTGGAGGGCATGTGTGCTTGATTTTGGAGGGCATTGGGATAAATTCATACCTTTGTGTGAGTTCTCCTATAATAATAGTTATCACTCTAGTATTGATATGGCACCATGTGAGGCATTATATGGGAGGGGATGTAGATCACCCATATGATGGTTTGAGGCTGGAGATGTGAAACCATTGGGGGTTGATTTAGTGAAGGATGCTCAAGATAAGGTTAGGAGTATTCAATCTAAGTTTCTAGCAGCCCAGAGTAGACAAAAAAAGTATGCAGATCATAAGGTAAGAGACATGGCGTTTTAATCCGGTGAAAATGTTCTTCTTAAAGTATCACCCATGAAAGAGGTGATGTGATTTGGTAAGAAGGGTAAGCTAAGTCCTAGATACATTGGTCCATTTGAGATTCTTGAATGTGTGGGACCAGTAGCGTATAGATTGGATTTACCTCCTAATTTATCAAGTGTTCATCCGGTATTTCATGTATCCATGTTGAAGAGGTATCATGGTGATGGGGATTATATCATTAAGTGGGACTCAATTATGTTAGACAAAGACCTCCAATATGAGGAGGAATCGATTGTAATTCTTGATCGTGATGTGCGCAAGTTGAGGACCAAGGAGATTAAGTTCGTGAAAGTTCAATGGAAGCATCATCCAATTGAGGAAGCTACTTGGGAAATCGAGAGAGACATGCGTGATAAGTATCCCCAATTGTTCGTCGATTCAGGTACTACTTCATTTCTTCCTTAGCCTATTTTTCCTAAATTTTGTCACTCGGGGATGAGTGATGGGTAAATTAGTATCTATTATAACGACCTGTTCCCGTCGTTATAGAAAAGCCAACGGTGGAAAATTTGGGGCCGAAAAACTTGGTCGTAGTATTTGGATTTTCCCAACCTTGTCCAGATTTAGATGAAATCAGAGTCATCGAGGTGTAGAAAAATCTGGTATCAATTGGGTGAAGTATTTATGATTTTGAGTGCATGAGTGGTTAGATAACTCGTTAAGGAATACATACAACTTTACAAAATTAAATTCGGGCGAGTAGAACTCTCAGAATCGATCTTGGCGTAAAAGGTATTTTTTGAGCGTCGTTGGTTAGAGGTGTGTCGTGAAATGGGGATTTCGGAATTCTTCAATTAGCTCTCTGTCTTGAGAATGCCGCCTTGGCGCTGGGTTTTGCCGCTTTGGCGGGCTCGACGCGAATTAAAGTCGTTAATAAACCCCTAAACGACCTCATTATGCACTTTTTGACTTTTAGAGCTAAGGAACGAACCCCAAGGGACTCCTACTCATTTTCACCATTCTTGAGGCTAAAGGTAAGTTTTTCAATCCCCGAATCTATTTTTCGATCCGTATAACGTAATAAAATGAGTGAATATTGATGGGGGAGGGTTTTGTTATAGATTTTATGGTGGAAACAACCCTAATTTGGATAATTGGAATTATGGGTTTGATCTAGGGTATATAGAATTGTTAGTAATCCGGGTAATTAATGATTGTTTATTGATTTCTATATTATATTGATTATTTGTAGACCAAGAAGAAGCGGAACGAATCCGAAAAGGGAAGAATCAAGTTTCTTAGGGTTTCAAGCTTGTTTCGAGGTAGGTGATGGTTGTGATTCTATGATTGTGTGATATATGCTTGTTCTTGCTTCATTATGATACTTGTATATGTATTTATGTTGCAATGTCGATCACGCTTGTTGTAAATGAGATAGAGAATTGATGAATTCCATGAAATCATAACTTAAATGTATGATCTTAATGATATACTTGTGATTGTGGTATGTGATTGAGATTGATTGCCACGTTCTAGCATTACTATGGGATTGGTTGCCACATTCTGGCATAAATATGGGATCGGTTGCCACGTTCCAGCATGCTAACTGTTTGGGTTTTGGTTCCATGAGAGGACCAATGATTTGACATAAAATGTGAAGTTGTTCGTTGTTCGTAAATGTTGATAATATTATATATGTTGATATATATATGCATGTGATTATAGTGTTGTTGGACTTGTTTATGTTGCACTAGTGGGATAGCCGCTTGATCCTACCAGTACACTGTGATTGTGTACTGATTCTGCACTTGCTCTTATTTTTTTTGAGTACAGGACATCTTCAAGCGGCTATTGACAGACCTCGCTTAGAAGATCAGTGATCGTCGCTTCAAATTCAAGGGTGAGCCAATTCTTTCAGGCTGCCATGGAATTCTCTTTCGTCTATGTCCACCATTCCCGGATTTAGACATTTGGTTTAGTTAGTTCATTAGTATGGGTTGTATCCCTTCTTGTTTAAACTTGTTGAACTTTAGATGTTTTGGTACATTGACTTTCAGGTTCTAGGTTATTCTTCCGCATTGTTAGTTATTATTGTTAGAACTTTTGTTAGAGTTTATGAGACCTCTATTTTTATTTCCTTAGTTTTTGGTTTAAATGCCTTAGTTTTTGGTTAGTTGCTTGGTTTGGGTTGTAGTAGTGGTTCTCCCACCAGAGAGTTAGTGTGGGTGCCAATCACGACGGTTTGGGTCGTGACATATTGCAAGTGAAATTCTCATCGATGTCAACAGAAACTTTGAAGCGTGAATGAGTTGTTCATCCTCCCGGAAGAATTGAAGCTGTCACACCAGAACTTGCAGTTGCCAAAGCTATAAATCCTTTCGTTCTTACAGCAACCAACAAAACTCGATAAATAAATGTTTTTCCAGTTCCACCAGGTCCATCAATGAATAAAGATCCTTATTTATTAGAATATACTCTTTCAAGAATTATGTTAGATGCCCTTTTTTTTAGCATTTAATTTGCTTTCTAGAAGTATATCTTCTTCACTCACTATTATATTTCTTTCGAAATATACTTTTTTCGCCTAATTAGTTGTTCTAGAATAGGTAATATTTTCAAATATAACATTGAATTCATTTATGTTATGTCCCATTGAAAGTAGAATTTCATTGACTTGATTTGAAACTAACTGCTGGATATCGTTCCAACATTTGAAATTGTTTTATAATCTTCTGACATAGAGTCTTCATATTTTTTCCAAAGAATCTTTTGGATTACCAGGATTACAATAAACTAATAATGTTGCAAATAGTCGTATTAAACTATAAGACATTTGATTGCTTACAACTTCAGACATACACTCAATTAAGTTGTTATCAGAATATAATAAGCCTTTTTTCTACACCTTCCCTAAATATAGTGTAGCATCTTTCATCCATTGTATGAAGATCTTCGTAGGATTTAGGTCCTCTAACGTTCATTAGAAGTAACCTAAGATAATATCTTTTTTCTTCGGTTGGATGACATGTGACAATACTTCCGATAGCAAGAAGTTTTTTTCAACGCGATCACATTTTGTATGTTGATGACCATACAAAGTGTTGGGGAAGCTCTTTATATAGTAAATTGATATTTATAGCATAGTTTTAAATTTTGTTCATTAGAAAAAATTCAGTTAGCATCGTTTTCTTTATCATTGAATTGTTTATCATTTGATCCACAATTTGGTTATTTTTGAAAGAAATAAATTGTTGTCCATCAAGATGCTATTGCAACTGACAAACAGTTGGAGTCATTTCACTTATAGAAAAAGCAAACATATGCCATGCAACCTCTGGTGGAGAAACCCATCTAGCAGACTGATATTCTTTGATTTCATCTATTTCTACATTAGTATCATTATTATGTACACAAAATGTAATTTTGTCATGCCCTTTGCAAATATATTTGTAAATATATTTGACAATCAAATTTCTTGAGTAAAAACAGATTGTACGGAACAATCCAAGAATTATCAACGTCGTGTCCTCTAACTTTGTCTGGTGTGATCATTTTTTGTCTTTTATAAAGGGGATACAAATTCTTTCCTTTGGTTGTTTGTTTAGTAAGCTCTTTTAGATATTTGAACTTACATTTCCCTTCTTTTTGCATGCAAGGATTTGACGGATTTAAATAGCCACAAGGACCATGGATCATGTGCTTGGTCACAAGTTTGTATAAATCATGATCAATATGGGGATCAGGTAATTCAACGCATACAATTTTATCATATGATTTTGGTGTTAGTAATTTATATCCATCCATAAGTAAAATTAGAAAATGGACATGTGGAAGACCTTGTTTTTGAAACTCAATTGTGTACATAAAAGCTGCAACCTTTTCATGTATGTTCCTTTTTTGAATATCCGTTTTAAGTATTTCTACTTTTGCTCTGAATACTCTACTAACTAAATTAGGTCTGTTTTAAACATTATCCATTGGCTGTAAATGTTCTTCTATTTCAGGCTAAGAAAGATTACAGGTCATCGTTAAAAATATATCGGATTTTTTAAAATGTTGTATCAAAGCAATAGCATTCATATATCTTCGACGCATATCTTTTTGACCTCCTATGAAACTACCAGAAATAAATTTTTGTATCCCAATATTTGAAGCATCTCTTTTTCATTGCCTCAATAAATCAATGATTCCTTGTAAAGCTCCAACTCTAAATAGATCTTGATTAAATGAAATAATATCTAATTTTTGTGTCTCAAGTTTTATATATTGGTCAACTATGTGTTGTTGAAACACCCTTCCAGAATGTAAAGTTTCATTTGGTTCTTGATCTCTTATTTAAATGTTATAACAATAATATTCATGATAAGAACTCTTTTTCTCTTTCCTTTAATAAAACTTTAGATTCCATGTCAAGGAGTCCATCAATAGAAGTCATGTTCATTATACTTGGTAGTTGCTCATATTCACAATAAATTTGTGTATTGAAATAATTGTATGGCTTTTTATTTTTTTTAATACCACAATGCCAACCATTTTGACCATAAGGAAACAACAATGGATATTGCAATGGGTTATAACATTCTTAATAGTAGTTTACCAATTGACTTATGTTATTATGAGTGTAAATTCGAATATACCATGTAAATTTTTTATCATTTAATTGATTTTCAATTCAAATTGCCCCAACTTCGTATACAATTGGTATGTTATATTTTCTTTGGTCTAAACTGAAACTTGAGTTTAGAGCAATATAAAATTCATATAAATTTGAAACAACTGTTAGCAATATTTGAAAAGTAGAATAAGGAGTAGCTTTTAGTATATCCATGATTCTTGCAACAACCACCTCACTAAGTTTATCTGATAATGTCATTCGATTTGTTAGCTCATTTTCGTTATCATAGAAATATAATTGTAATTTTTTTCCTTTTCCTCTTGAAGGTATCAAATCATCAATGAAGTGATACATTTATCCCTGAACTTTAAATGTATAGATGCCACGTTTTCTCTTTGTTAATTCTCTATCATAATGTACTTCAAGTAAACTGAATGTAAACATATTATTGTAGGCTCTACTGCAAGTGCGAAAATATTGAGATTCTTTGGTGTCACCTAAGAACAAATGTCGCAACTCAGTAGGTGTTGACACCCAATTTTGGACCTCCACATTTTAGATTAATCATCGAGCTTCTTCAATTTCAAACGATTTAAAATAATTAGTTTTATACAATTTCAAAAAAATAATAATATAGTTTGCAAGTAATTTTAAATAGTTGTATCATTTTTATAATGTTTAAATAATATATGTGTTTTACATAATTATGTATATAATTAGTATATTTTAAGAATCTTCGAAAATCATCTCAATTTTTTTTTTTGCTTTAATTAAGTATTTGTTTGATTAGTTTAAGTTATGTTTATATTTTTGAGTAAATTTGTTTACAGGTAAATTAATTATTTTATTTCGTTAAGATTCAGAAGCTTACTAATTAATTTATACTAATTCATCTTATTTAACTATTATCCGAGTTTACTAAATTTGATCAATTTGGTTAGGTGCTTAACTTCAATTGGCTATAATTGCAATTCATTGGTCCTTTTCTCAATTGCAATTCATTGGTCCTTTTCTCAATTGCAATTCATTGGTCCTTTTCTCAATTGCAATTTTAGCCAATCCTTACATCCAATTTTATTTCATTTTTGGGGCCATTTTCCTCCTCAAATTCCAATTCTTCAGCATTCCAATCCAATTCTCAGGCCTACAACAATTACAAATCAGAGCCCAACTCAATACCAAATAACCCAGCAACCCATCAGCAACAATACAATACAATACCCGACCCCACCCCACTCTTGCACATTTTCTTCTTCTTCTTTGCGTGTGAAACCCAGAAACTCTACGCTGTAAATCCAGCGAAAAAATCCCAGCAAACCCAGAAAATCCCACCAAATCGACGTCAACATCGGCAGTACTCACCCATACACTCATCCTCCCTTTTTCTGAATTTAAAGAAAGAATCAGTCTTTTCCTTAATTTTGAGCAAGGATTTGAGGAAATTGGTACAAATTTTTGAATTTAAAATTCTAGTCCGAATTTCCATCAATTTCCCTCTGAATCGACCCCAAGTTTTCCTCTATATAAACTCCCCCTTACCCATCATTCTGTCACACCCCGAGCCTACACCTCGGACGTGGCTGGCACTCGAGAATCATTGTTGGCCCCAAGCGAACCCTTGGCCTGGCTTACTTAACTCAAAAGAAGACTCTATGCATATTTATAATGATCAAAAGCACTATACTCACTTGAATAATAAAATACTGAGAATGCTTAAAAGTCGAACATTCAACTTGGCCAAAATGGCAACTCAAGTCTTAACACATGAAATGATAAAATCAATGAAAAGACTAAAAAACTAACATCTGACTGTCTATGAAGCCTCTAAAACAATTGAGATGGATGTCGGGACAAACCCCACGACATCTTAATAAACTAACAAAGTAACTGAAAGCAATAAAAGGAGTCCTCCGGAATCCAATGAGGCTCACCAACTGACTCTGGAGTGCTCACTATATCAACGATGCACCGGATGTCAATCGTAGTTACCGGTGTCTGCATTATAATATGATGCAGGCCAACTGACATCAGTACATTGAATGTACGAGTATTCGAGTTGGAATTATAAACACAACATAGACTTGAAAAGAATATGAAGAACTTACCTGGCTAAACTCAACTAAACATAACTGAACTCATTTCAATATAAAGCAGTTTAAAACAACTGCAATATAACGAAAAGTTGTTTAAAACATGATGTCAACTATGTGTGTATGCAAAGATACATATAACTCTGAAATGTATGTAAAAATACAATAAACTGTGTATTTAAGAATACAATTACTTCTGTGGGAGTTTCTCTAACTGACAACCATCACGTAAGAGCTATTGTAATGATACATCGTTTTGCCTCACGCTGCCAGGGACGTCATATACCTTGCCGAGGGTATAAAACCTGAACTACTAAGTGGATCCACTAGTCTATGCTAAAAAACACTAAAGGGATCATCTAAAAAATATGACTCTTTTGTACCCATGATGGCTACATGGTTTATGGAGACTGTGATTTGTCAGAACTCTCCTCCATACCGGTGCTCAATATTACTCCCAAAAAAATATAATATTAGCTCTTATATTTAAAAACACACTTCTTTCTGTGATTTGAGATTAGTGTCCAAAAACATAGCTCAAAGGCTATCTTGGAAATCAAAGTTTCCTCTCTTGCTTCATTTAGAAAGCGATTACTCTTTTCTGAAAACTAGCCCGAAGGCTCTTTGGAAATCGAGGTTTCCTTTCTTGTTTAAATGTGAAAACATTTTAAACCCTTTGGGAATACATAGTCCCCATATACTTTTGAAGAATTGAACTTCAAACTTTACTCTTTAATCATTACTCAACTTGAACTTTAAGTCTTAAAACAAAGTTAAAACATTTGAAAAAGACTTCTGAAAACCTCTAAGAACTTCTCTTGACTTTGATCTCAACATTGCTTGAATTGAATTATGTATTCAAGGTTCATGATATCATAATTATGGATGATTTCATGATGTTTAGATGTACTTAAAGTGTTGGAATCAACTAGAAAACATAGGTAAATTGCTAAGAAACTAGTATGAAAAGATGGGGGACGAATGGGAAGAACTGGTGTCCCTGGCGCTCTGAGAGGCGCGGGGCACCAGCCTTGAAACTTCAGAGAGCTGGGTGGGGCGATCTGGCTGGCGCGGCGCCCCAAGACCTAAACTTTAGAGACTGTTTTGGGGTGTGCTTAGAGGCACGGCGCCCCAACCCCCTTACCCAAATTTTAACGAATTTCCTCCTTCGTTTTTCAACTCTAAACCCTCTAAAATCGATTGGTTCTTTCCCCAAACACTTAGAATCATCAATACTCTCAATATACATCAGATTCTACTCGAAAAACACAACTAATAACATGAATCAATCTCAAGAAAACTCCAATCAACACAACCCACAAGAATTCAACAAATTTCATCAAAAACTCAAGGATTTACTTTCAAATCGAATAACTTCGCTGAAATTGAATTATGATTGGCGCGTGGGTGAACTAACCCAATGCTATGTGATCTCACATACCTTGTAGGGATCAGTCCCTACGATATCCACAAGCTAAACTCGACGATCTTGACGAATCTTGCTTCTCTTCTCCTTTCTCCTCTTCTTTTCTCTTTTCTCCAAGCCCTAGCGTATTTTGGTAAAAGCGTAAACTGATAAAATTCTGATAAGACCCTAACTTAATTACCAAAAATGAAATAAAATAATTGGGCAAGGAAAAGACCAAACTACCCTTTCAAAATCCGGATTGGACTTTCCTTAATCCAACAACCATACTTCCAAAGGGCATAACTCACTCATACGAACTTGAAATTGTGCAAACTCAGCGGCGTTGGAAAGATCATTCCAAGATATTTCCTACCATATATGGAATACTAATAACTCATCCTGAGATAGAAGTTATGGCCGTTTGAAGTTGGACAAAACTCAACTTTTCTAACTTAACAAAATTCCAGATTTTCATTCTTTCCAAAAATGATTATTTCTAATTTTTAGCTTCCTCCTAGTTATTTTAAATTGCGAGATGTTACAATATCTCCCCCTTGGGAACATTCGTCCTCGAATGATATTACTCTTACTAGGTTAAGGGTGTAACAAGCAACATTCAGTTCAAGCACCTACAAACAAATGCAAAATAACATGCTAAATTATAAATAAATACTAAAAAAGGATTTATACCTTAATTCGGAACTTCTACGGATTCGAAGAGATGTGGATATCTCTTCTTCATATCCTCCTCAGCTTCCCAAGTTGCTTCTTCAAAAAATTGGTCCCTCTAAAGGATTTTGACTGTTTCTACCTCTTTTGTTCTCAACTTGCGAATTTGGTGATCTAGAATTTGAACCGGAATCTCTTCACAAGATAAACTATCATTGATCCCAATATCTTCAGTTGGTATGATCAATGAAGGATCGCCCATGCACTTCTTCAACATAGAGATGTGAAACACCGGATGAACCGCGACTAACGCTTGTGGTAGCTCCAACTCATAAGCTACATTGCCAATCCTCTTAGATATTTGATAAGGTCCAATATACCGGGGACTAAGTTTCCCCTTCTTACCAAACCTCATAACACCCTTCATGGGTGAAACTTTAAGATATACCCAATCATCTACTTCAAACTCTAATTCCCTTCTTATAACATCAATGTAGGATTTCTGACGACTCTGCGCCGTTTTCAACCTCTCTTGAATCACTTTCACCTTCTCCATAGCTTGATGAACCAAATCTGGTCCTATCAACCCTGCTTCACCAACTTCAAACCATCCAATAGGAGATCTGCATCTTCTCCCATAAAGAGCTTCATAAGGAGCCATTTGGATGCTCGAGTGGTAACTATTATTGTAAGCAAACTCAATGAGAGGTAGGTGATCATTCCAATTCCCTTTGAAATCAATCACACAATCTCTCAACATATCTTCTAAGGTCTGAATAGTGCGCTATGCTTGCCCATCTGTCTGAGGATGAAAGGCAGTACTTAAGTTCACCTTTGAACCCAAGCCTTTTTCGAATGACTTCCAAAACTGTGTAGTAAATTGCACACCTCTGTCTGAAATAATGGAGACTAGAAGTCCATGAAATCTTACCACCTCTTGAAGATACAACTTAGCATAATCTTCTGCTGAATGAGTAATCTTTACCGGCAAAAAGTGGGCTAATTTTGTCATTCTGTCGACAATCACCCAAATAAAATCATGCTGCCTGCGAGACCTTGGTAAACCTGTGATGAAATCCATATTAATCATCTCCCACTTCCATTCCGGAGGTTCTATTTTCTGAGCCAAATCACTGGGACTTTGGTGCTCTATTTTAACTTGTTGGCAATTTGGACACTTAGCAACAAATTCTGCAATGCCCTTCTTCATACTATTCCACCAATATACCTCTCTCAAGTCACGATACATCTTTGTGCAACCCGGATGAATGGAATATCTTGATCTATGAGCTTCCACCATGATCCTCTCTTGGAGTCCATCCATCATTGGTACACACAACCTACGTTGATATCTCAATACTCCATCTCCCCCTTGTTCAGAAGCTAATACTTTTTGCTTATGAACATTTGCCTTCAATTCAAGCAAAATTGGATCTTGGTCTTGCTTTTCTTTCACTTCTGACACTAATGAAGAATCAACCTCATTCATCACCACTACTCTTCCTTCTATGGAATCCATTAGTCGGACTCCTAAGCGTGCAAGTCTATGCACATCTTTCGCTAAATCTCTCTTTTATTCCTCAACATGGGCGGTACTACCCATAGAAAACCTGCTTAAAGCATCAACAACAACATTAGCCTTACTTGGGTGGTAAAGAATACTCATGTCATAATCCTTGAGTAATTCTGACCATCTCATTTGTCTGAGATTAAGCTCTTTCTGAGTGAACACATACTGAAGACTCTTGTGATCAGTGAATACATCAACATGGACACCATACAAATAATGACGTCATATCTTCAAAGCAAATACTACGGCAGCCAACTCTAAGTCATGGGTTGGGTAATTCTTCTCATGAATTTTCAACTATCTGGAGGCATAAGCTATGACTTTGCCATTATGCATTAACACGCAACCCAAACCAACTCTAGACGCATCACAATTGACAACATAGCGTTGCATACCTTCTGGTAAGGTCAAAACTGGGGCAGTAGTCAACCTCTTTTTCAATTCCTGAAAGCTTTTCTCACAAGCTTTAGACCATTGAAACTTCACTATTTTCTGAGTTAACTTGGTCAAAGGGGATGAAATAGATGAGAACCCCTCTACAAACCTTCTATAATAGCCAGCTAATCCCAAGAAACTCCTAATATCAGTTGGAGATGTGGGTCTAGGCCAATTCTGCACTACCTCAATCTTCTGGGTATCAACTTTAATTCCCTCTCTAGACACAATGTGGCCTAAGAATTCCACAGAATCAAGCCAAAACTCACACTTAGAGAACTTGGCATAAAACTCTCTATCTTTCAAAGTCTGGAGAACTATTCTGAGATGACTATCATGATCTTCTTCATTCCTTGAATAGATCAGTAAGTCATCAATGAAGACGATAAAAAACATATCTAAATAAGGTTTGAATATCCTATTCATAAGGTCCATGAATGTTGCAGGTGCATTGGTCAAACCAAAAACTCATAATGACCATAACGAGTCCAGAATGATATCTTGGGAATATCACATTCCCTTACTTTCAACTGATGGTAACCAGATCTGAGGTCTATTATTGAAAAACAAGAAACAGATTGAAAAGATCATCAATTCTCGGAAGAGGATACCTAATCTTGATGGTTACCTTGTTCAATTGGCGGTAATCTATACACATCTTAAGGGAACCATCTTTCTTTCTCACAAATAAGACCGGAGTGCCCCAAGGTGAGACACTTGGTCGAATAAATCCCTTATCTGAGAGAACCTTTAACTGCTCTTTAAGCTCTTTCAACTCTGTTGGTGCCATTCTATATGGCGGAATAGATATATGACGAGTATTTGGGAGAATATCTATACCGAAGTCTATCTCTTTCTAAGGAGGGACTCCGAGAAGATCATCAGGAAAGACTTCTGGAAACTCTTTTACTACTAGAACTGACTGGATAAGAGGTACCTCAACACTAGAGTCATTGACCCGGACTAAGTGATAGACACACCCCTTAGAAACTAACTTCCTTGCCTTAAGTACGAAATGAAACTACCCTTAGGCACTGCTGAACTAATTTTCCACTTTAAGACTGACTCATTTGGAAACTGAAACTTGACAACTCGAGTTCTACAATTAACTGAGGCATAACAGGCATGAAACCAGTCCATACCAAGAATCACATCAAAATCTACCATGTCTAACTCAACTAGATCAGCTATGGTACTCTTGTGATTGACAGAAATGAGACAATCACGATAGACTCTCTCTCTGTTAAAATGGACTCATAAATAGGTGTAGAAACACTGAATGGTTCACTAAGTTGCTCAGGAATAACATCAAAATTCATAGCAACATATGGAGTTACAAAAGATAAACTCGCTCCTAGGTCTAGCAAAGCATAAACAGTAAAGTCAAAGACTTGAATCATACCAGTAACAACATCTGGTGAATCCTCTTGCTCTTGGTGACTATTGATAGCATATAAGAGGTTTGTTCCTCCGCCAGTACCTAAAGTAGCCCCTCTAGGTGAAGATCTCTCTGGTGGAGCAACTGAAGAAGACTGGGCTCTATTACCTCCATTACCATTTCTCTGCTTGTTCTTTGGACATTCTCGCATAAAATGACCGTTATGACCACACTTGAAACAACCAGTGGAGCCCTCACGACAAGTACCTTAGTGGTTCCTACCACACTTGGCGCATGCAGGAGGCTTACTACCCCTTTGTGCCATGCTACCTTGAGAATAAACATGTTTAGCTCTGAAATTCTGACTATTGTACTCACCTTTGTTCTTAGGTGCAGGTGCACTAGCAGATGATGGAGAAGGTCCCTTCTGTTTCTATTGGAAGGATGACCAGTTGGCATTACTCTTCTGTTGTATGGACTCGTTCCATGTCTTAGCTCTCTTGTTGTTAATCTCTTTGCTATCCCTTAGCATCTCTTCCTCAACCTGCTGTACATATACCATTAACCTTGAGATATCCATGTCACCTATCAACATTGCAGCCCTACCTTCCTTACTCGACATACGAGCCAACCCAGCAACAAACATGCTTATTCTACTCCTCATGTCCGCAACCATTTTCGGAGCATAACGGGACAATTGGGTGAACTTCAACCCATTTTCATGAACACTCAAAAAATCTTGCTTAAGTGTGAGAAACTCTCGTACCTTAGCCTCTTTCAGTTCTCGAGGAAAGAAACGCCCCAAGAAAGCCTTCTCAAAATAAGCTCAACTCGCAGGTGGTGCATCCTCAACTCTACCCTCTTTCCACTGATCAAACCAAGTCCTAGCAACATTCTTCAGTTGATATGCAGCTAGTTCAACCCGCTTAGTATCGACAACATGCATAATCTCAAATACCTTTTTCAGTTCTTTAATAAAATTCTCCGAATCCTCTATAGTGCTCGAACTCGTGAAACTTGGAGGATTCATCCTCAATAACTCTCGGATCCTAGAAGTATCAGCCACTTCCTGTCTAGCTCCTCTTTGTTGCCCAGCTTGGTTGGTCACAACTTGACTTAGCATCATAATTGCTTCCCTGAACTCAGCATTGGTAACTTCTCCTTGAGGTTGCACTTCAGGTGCATTTGGTAACTCTTGTTCCTCAACATTACGTCTAGCAGGATGACCTCTGACAGCTCTTCGTGGAGGCATGATTATTTGAAAACACGCGCAAGCACAAATTAGATGGAAATTTTTTAGAGATCAAACTCTAAGGCACGAAATGAATGTGAAAAAAGTGAGAAAATTTCCTAAGTGTTGCAGCCTCCTAATTATAGATGTGGCGCGCATCGCACCAATAACTAGGACTTTACAAACACGGCTTCATAGACTCCCTAGGACTCTTGAACTCTATGATCTGATACCAAGTTTGTCACGCCGCGAGCCTACACCTCGGACGTGGCTGGCACTCGAGAATCATTGTTGGCCCCAAGCGAACCCTTGGCCTGGTTTACTTAACTCAAAAGAAGACTCTATGCATATTTATAATGATCAAAAGCACTATACTCACTTGAATAATAAAATACTGAGAATGCTTAAAAGTCAAACATTCAACTTGGCCAAAATGGCAACTCAAGTCTTAACACATGAAATGATAAAATCAATGAAAAGACTAAAAAACTAACATCTGACTGTCTATGAAGCCTCTAAAACAATTGAGATGGATGTCGGGACAAACCCCACGACATCTTAATAAACTAACAAAGTAACTGAAAGCAATAAAAGGAGTCCTTCGGAATCCAAGGAGGCTCACCAACTGACTCTGGAGTGCTCACTATATCAACGATGCAGCGGATGTCAATCGTAGTTACCTGTGTCTGCATTATAATATGATGCAGGCCAACTGACATCAGTACATTGAATGTACGAGTATTCGAGTTGGAATTATAAACACAACATAGACTTGAAAAGAATCTGAAGAACTTACCTGGCTAAACTCAACTAAACATAACTGAACTCATTTCAATATAAAGCAGTTTAAAACAACTGCAATATAACGAAAAGTTGTTTAAAACATGATGTCAACTATGTGTGTATGCAAAGATACATATAACTCTGAAATATATGTAAAAATACAATAAATTGTGTATTTAAGAATACAATTACTTTTGTGGGAGTTTCTCTAACCGACAACCATCACGTAAGAGCTATTGTGAAGATACAACATTTGCCTCACGCTGTCAGGGACGTCCTATACCTTGCCGAGGGTATAGAACCTGAACTACTAAGTGGATCCACTAGTCTATGCTAAAAAGCACTAAAGGAGTCATCTAAAAAATAAGACCCTTTTCTACCCACGATGACTACATGGTTTATGGGGGCTGTGAGTTGTCTGAACTCTCCTCCATTTCAATACTCAATACTACTCCCAAAAAAATATAATATTAGCTCTTATGTTTAAAAACATACTTCATTCTGTGATTTGAGATTAGTGCTCAAAAACTTAGCTCAAAGGCTATCTTGGAAATCAAAGTTTCCTCTCTTGCTTCATTTAGAAAGCGATTACTCTTTTCTGAAAACTAGCCCGAAAACTCTTTGGAAATCGAGGTTTCCTTTCTTGTTTAAATGTGAAAACATTTTAAACCCTTTGGCATTACATATTCCCCATATACTTTTGAAGAATTGAACTTCAAACTTTACTCTTTAATCTTTACTCAACTTGAACTTTAAGTCTTAAAACAAAGTTAAAACATTTAGAAAAGACTATTGGAAAACTGTAAGAACTTCTCTTGACTTTGTTCTTAACTTTCCTTGAATTGAATTATGGATTCAAGGTTCATGATCTCATGTTTATGGATGATTTCATGATGTTTATATGTACCTAAGAGTGTTGGAATCAACTAGAAAACATACGTACATGGCTAAGAAACTAGTACGAAAAGATGGGGGACGAATGGGAAGAACTGGCGTCCCTGGCGTTCTGAGAGGCGCGGGACACCAGCCTTGAAACTTCAAAGAGCTGGGTGGGGCGCTCTGGCTGGTGCGTCGCCCTAAGACCCAAACTTCAGAGACTGTTTTGGGGTGCGCTGAGAGGCGCGGCTCTCCAACCCTCTTACCCAGATTTTTACGAATTTCCTCCTTCGTTTTTCAACTCTAAACCCTCTAAACTCGATTGGTTATTTCCCCAAACACTTAGAATCATCAATACCCTCAATATACATCAGATTCTACTCGAAAAACACAACTAATAACATGAATCAATCTCAAGAAAACTCCAATCAACACAACCCACAAGAATTCAACAAATTTCATCAAGAACTCAAGGATTTACTTTCAAATCTAATAACTTCGCTGAAATTGAATTATGATTGGCGCGTGGGTGAACTAACCCAATGCTATGTGATCTCACATACCTTGTAGGGATCACTCCCTACGAAATCCACAAGCTAAACTCGACGATCTTGACGAATCTTGCTTCTCTTCTCCTTTCTCCTCTTCTTTTCTCTTTTCTCCAAGCCCTAGCGTATTTTGGTAAAAGCGTAAACTGATCTAATTCTGATTAGACCCTAACTTAATTACCAAAAATGAAATAAAATAATTGGGCAAGGAAAATACCAAACTACCCTTTCAAAATCCGGATTGGACTTTCCTTATTCCAATAGCCCAACTTCCAAATGACATAACTCACTCATACGAACTCAGAATCGCGCAAACTCAGCGGCGTTGGAAAGATCATTCCAAGAGATTTCCTACCATATATGGAATACTAATAACTCATCCTGAGCTAGAAGTTATGGCCATTTGAAGTTGGCCAAAACTCAACTTATTCTAACTTAACAAAATTTCCAGATTTTCATTCTTTCCAAAAATGACTATTTCCAATTATTAGCTTCTTCTTAGTTATTTCAAATTGCGAGATATTACACATTCAAGAGGGGATCAATGAACATAGGGACGGAAAAATATAAGAAAAATCTAGAAAAAAGAGAGAAAGAATCGCATTGGTGTGAATCCATCAATTTCTTTTTAGACCATTATTTCGGAGGCTCTCTTCGAAACTTTCGTCGGAATCCGGTGAAACTACCGCTTGTGGTGAAATCATTGCTCTTCGGTTCGTTTTTCCCGAAATGCTGCTTCGAAAAAGGTAATTTTTCCTTGTTCTGCTTGTGTTCCATTTCTGCATTATAGTTTCGTTTCTCATAGCTTCCGTTTCAGTATGTTTCAGTTTTACATGACATTGGAATTTTGATCCTTGTTTTGTTCAATCCTATATATTTTTGTAATTAAATTATTGGTCGACTTGATGATCTCTGTAATTTCTCTATCTTCATCAAGTTTAAGTAGACTTTTAGATCTGATTCTTTGCTTGAACTATGTTCGAAATTCTTGCTCGTTCTCTTATGATTTAGACATGATGTTTCTCTATTCAAGCCCTGACCATGATATTATACAGCCTGCTACTTGAATGAATGAGATTCATAGGCAAGTCCAACATTTGAGTGTAGTTTAGATGTTGTCATTGATTCCAGACTTCTAGTTATTTAAGAAAGTTGGTATTTGCTTTCAAATCAGCATAAATTGACTTGTTACCTTTTGATGGAACTATACCATTAAAGTTTCTTTTGTAGTAGTTGTTTAAGAATTAGATAATATTTTAATCTTCTCTTTCTCCAATCTTGTTTCATATTTTGTTTTCCCTTGCAATTTACTTCCCTGTTAATGTTCACTTGTGTATGTTTAAGTGTTGATCATGTTTAGGAGATTTATCTCTTGTTCCCAATTAAGTCTCATGTTAGTGATAATTACAGGAATATCTCTTTGTTTTTGTTTTTGTTTTCTTCTTTAATCCTTCCTTTAAGTGATTTATGTCCCTTTATATACATAATTCATGATTATTGAAGTTTTAAACTCTCTACTGTTACTTCGTGTTTAATTTAATAGAGCATTCGTGAGTTATTAATCTTTGTCTTTTTTTTTATTGCATGTGATGTGTATTTGAGTCTAATGAGGACTCCATTACGTGCATTTTTCGAGATGGACCGACACCAAACATCTCTGTTTTCTCGATTCAGCCTATATACAAATTTTGGAAGCTGATCCAGGTTGCTGGAAGGTTAAACTACAGGTTTCGGAAAGCCGAAAATAGGTTGTATACATGTTGTATACAACAGTATACACTCGGCGTATACACATAATTTCAAAGGCAAAAATGGGACCAAAACCCAAATACAGACCCAAGAAGGGCCCACATTCAATTTCTCCTTTACTCTTAACCTATTTAATTGTGATTATTTGTTATTTTTAGTTTTTTTTTATTAACTCTAACTTTAAATGACTTAATTAAATTTCCAAAAAAGACGAACCATATTCTTTATGTTAGTTTATTTTAGTAAAAGATTTCACTTTTTATCAACTCTTATACTTTTATTGAATATAATTAGTCAATTTTTATTTTTATTTTCGATTAATTTAAAATAGTTTTCATACTTTAATTAACCAAATTGGTCTAAATTATTATTATTTTTTTTTAAAAAAAAGATTCAAATAAATTCTAATAAACCTAATTTTGTTAAAAATCTAATCACATGCATTTTAATACAAATGTTTCTTTTTAAGTCCCTTTCTCTAAAAAAGAAAAAAGAAATCATTCTTTATTTAACTATTTTCTCAAAGTTAATCGAATATTGTAAATTATTATATTTTTTATGTTAAATCATTTTCCTAAAAAAGGGTCAAAAATATGTTAACCAAGTCGTAGGATAACCGCGTGTTAGCGGGCGCTTCAAATGCCTTAAAAACCTTCTTGAAGCGTAAATAAGAACCTGTTACCCATTTTTCTCTAAATCTATAAAGACTTAATCTATTAGAGTCTTTTTAAATTAAGTTTTCTTAATTTCTTTAAAAAATTAAGTGACGACTTTTTCTAAGTATTTTTCTTAAATTGTTTTATACTTAGAACATTTCAAAAAGTGATTTTTCTAAAGATAGTAAAATTACGGCATAATAGTAGGCATGTTATGAGAAGTTAGTCTAATTGATCCATTATCAGAACCAAAACCTGGTGATTCATATTGAAATCTTTTTGCTCCACAAAATATGCAATTTGGAACTTTCTTTAAAAATAAGTAATCTTTTGGCAATAAATTATCATTTTGTAGATTGACCTCTAACTTTTTCTACATATGCATGGTAAAAAATATTTATTTGTTATATAAATGCACAACAATACATATTTTTTTATTACTTTGGTAGAAAGATGCATACTTCTATTTGTAGTACATGCTGAACTTAGTCTACTTGCGGCCTAAGATGTACCCGATGTTGATCCTAGTATTAGGAATATCAATATTTAGACACAGCTAGCCAATTATTAAAAATTAGTATAGTCAAAATAGTTGAAGTAATATTTCTGAACTCACCTACTTCGAAGGTAGATAAGAAATTAACTATATGTTCTCCTCTGCTTGAAGTAACTGGTAGTTTTGTACCTGGAGAAGCTTCAACTATAAAATGAGGAAATAAATCTAGTAAGAGTAGGTGAGCTGAAACGTCTAACTATAGCTATAGATATTCAGCCGACACCACGCTATATATAAATTTAATTGGAATTTAAATATTTCACAGAAGAAAGATAATAATATAGTTAGCTAACTTTCTTGAGGAGATAACGAAGAAGTGTTGATTGTAAGAGGGCCAGTACTATTTGATTGATGAAGAAGTTTTTGTATTTTCGATTCAGGCCTTTTTCCTCTTAGTTGAGACAAAAATAATTACTTTTTTTCGGGTGACATCAGTGCATATCTAGTACGACGACGTAAATTTCTGTCAGCAGTTCTTTCTTGGACATTCACAGTATCTTTATTTCTTCCATTCCTGTTTCAAGTAGTTCATGCTTTGTTAAATGAATTTATAGGTTAATGTAATCTGGAAACAATACATACAATTTACACTAAAAACCCAGACAATAGTAAATGACTCTAACAGGACAACTAATGGGATCAAATGGCATATATTTGAGACATATCTTTTATAAGGTTTGAGGATTTGAGCCTAATTTAATTTTTATGGAGACGTCAATGTAGCATTCACTGTCGAGTTCAAGTAGTAGTACAATGACGCCTTGCCTGAGACACAATATTTGATGCCAAAATTAATGAGAATATTGGGTCTTAGCGGGGGAAACAACATGCAGGCAAAATAAAATTAGCAATTAAAAAAAGAATAAAAAAAAGACAATCATGGAAATACTGTAATTTATTTTCTTGGCAAAATTGTCTACAATGAAAATAGTGTAATCTGTTTTCTTGGCAAAATTATTTAACTGACCACATTAATTAGGGGAGTCAAAATCTTAAGCAAATTGGATCTGAAAAAAAATGGGTAATCCGGAAGGAAAGAGGAGCAGTAAGAAAATCAAGCCAAAAGTTGATCAACACTTTCAAGCTAGATACATACGCATTTCTATTTTTAAGCATGCATGAGCAAATTACCCTTACCGTTAATGATATGCAGACCTAAATATCCAAAGAAGAATGAAAATAGCCACCATTATAGGTCCCTTTTCAAGAGTTGGACACATTAGGAGGGAAAATTGGGAAAAAAGGGGAAGAAAAACTTACTATAGCTAATGAATACATCAACAGAGAAGAAAAATTTGAGGTGAAACACAGATTAATCCAGATGAATATGACAGATTCTAGAGCGGAGAAGAGTCTCAGAGCATATGTTGTGGAGACTGTCGATGTAAATGATAAAAAGTGGATACATAGGGAATAAAAAGTTAAGCTACAGATTTACCCTAAAACTAATAGTAGAATTACCTATTTGCCCTTGTTCGTCCTTTAGAAGTCCGCTAAAACTAATTGTAAAATTACCTATTTGCCCTTGTTTGTCTTTTAGAAGTCCCACTTCTAAATAAGGGTAACTAGGCACAACGATTATTTCATGGTCTTCTAGGAAGCAAAAAATTGTCACTTTATTTAGTACTGAGGCGAAATTTGTTGCTGCTACAGCTTGTGTTTGTCAAGTTGTTTGGTTGAGGATGATTCTTGAAGAACTACAATTCAAACAAGAAAAAACAACTATAATTTTCTGTGACAATAACTCTACCATTAAGCTATCAAAAAATCTTGTGTTACATGGAAGAAGCAAGCATATTGATGTGAAGTATTATTTCTTGCGAGATCTCAATAATGAAGGAACAATAGAGCTGTAGTACTGCAAAGTGAAGACCAGTTGACAAACATTTTTACTAAACCTCTCAAGTTTCTCACTTTCCAAAATTTGAGGAGGTTGATGGGTATCGACACTATAGATGAGTTCAAGAAGCTGAAGTTAAACTGAAGCTTGAAAGCTTTCAGTTTAAGGGAGGATGTTAGTTTTAATAAGTTATGTTAGGAATAAAATGTATATCGTTATGTTTGTCCTAGTCTTTAGGAAGAAGTTTTAAATGTGGGGTTTAGGAGAAAATCTTGGTGTAGTAGTTCCTAATTTTTAGCTTCAGTTTTTGCAATGTATTTGTTTTTATAAAAGGACTGTTGCAGGCAGCGTAAGAAAACAGTCATAAAATTTCTTTTTTCATTTACGTCTTCTGGTCTACTTTATCTATATTATTGTTTTTTTTTTTCTCTATCATTAGATGATACAAATGTAATACAGATGACGCTTTTAGAGAGAATCTTAACACTAAATCGATAGCCTTCTGCATAAGAAATGAGAATGAGGATATGATAAGATCTAAAGGTACAATATTATGTGAGATTTCTAGCATAGTTACAGAAGCTATTGCTATCGTAGAGCGGCTGAAATTTTGCATTGACAGACAGCTCACTCTCTCATACTTAGATAGACTCCCTAAATATTTTATATGATATTTGAAAAGTGACCTGAAGTGTGATATTGGAGGTCAACTCTATAAAAAAATTAAGGGAAGATCGAAGTGGTTGTTACTATTCAACATATATGTCATGAGAGAAAGAAATATTTAGCAAATTTTCTATTAACCTAGTTTCTGATTTTGCATATGATTTCTCGAAGATTAATCTTCAATAAGTCCCATTTAATAAAAAAAATCATTGATCTAGACAAGCAACATACTACAAATCAGAGAATAAGTCAAGTTAACAGAAGATTAACTAGAGCAAATTAACCAATTCCTATGAGCTATAGATCACTCAACCACAAAGCGTAGATAGTAAGATTTCCACTTTATAAGTAAATAATAGTTTTGCACGGTTAATGTCATCTCTGATTTTTGAAATTGTAACATCTCGCCAATTTGAAATAACTAGGAAGAAGTTAGGAATTGGAAATAACCATTTTTGGAAAGAATATAAAAATCTGGAAATTTGTTAAGTATGTTAAGTTGAGTTTTTGGTCAACTTCAAATGAACCATAACTCCTAGCTCAGGATGAGTTAGGTGTGTTTCCAGATATCGTAGGAAAGATCTTGGAATGATCTTTCCAACGCTGCTGAGTTTACGCGATTCCGAGTTTGTATGAGTGAGATATGCCAATTCGAAGTTGGGCTGTTCAAATAAGGAAATGTCCAATCCGGATTTTAAAGGGTGTTTTGGTCTTTTCCGTACCCTATTAATTTATTTCATTTTTGGTAGTTAGTTAGGGTCTAATCAGAATTAGACCAGATTAGAAAAGTTGAAGTTCACTCTAGGGCTTGGAGAAAAGAGAAAAGAGGAGAAAGGAGAAGAAAAGTTCAAAGTTCGTCGATTTCTTGGAGATTTTCATGTGGATTTCGCCAAGGATTTAATCCTACAAGGTATGTGAGGCTTTCATAATGTTGGGTTCGTTCACCCACGAGCCAAACATGTTTATATCAATGTGAATTCGTCCTAAAAGAGTTTGAAAGTTGATGTTCTTAATATGTATTCTTGAATTTGATGTTGTTCTTAATGGGCTGAGATTGAGAAGTTTCTGAGATCATTACGTCAAATTATTGAGTTGGTTGGAGTTAGGTTCTTAGTTACATTTGCTGGGTATCTGTATCTAAAAAGAATTTGGGAAAGAATTGAGTTTGGCGAATTGGGGCTGGAAAACGAATAAGAAAATTAGTTGGGCAAATCTGGGCACTGGCTCCGCGTTGCGGATCTGCTCCCCAGATTTGGGAAAAATCATTTCGCGTCGCGGAGCAGTCACAAACCTTTCTGCCTCAAAAAGTATTTTTGCGACCAAAATTTAAATACGTCTCTGTGTCGCGGACCCATTTTCAGACAATGATTTTTTGATCTTTTCTCATGTTTAGCTATCTAAAAACACTCCTAAACATCATGAAATCTTTCCTATCACAAATCACGATCCTTGAATCCATAATTCAATTCAAGGAAAGTTAAGAGTCAAGTTTAGAAGTTAAGAAGCAAATCAAGAGAAGTTCATTAAAGATTTTCAAAAGTCTTTCACAAACGTTTTAACTTTGTTCTAAGACTTAAGTTTTAAGTTAAGCAAAGAGTAAAGAGTTGAGTTCATTTCTCCAAAAGTTATAAGGGAACTAAGTATTCCCAAGAGTTTAAAATATTTTCACATTTGAACAAGAAAAGGAACATCGATTCCAAGAGAGCTTTTAAGTTAAGTTTTGAGTAATTATCTCAAACCAAAGAAAGAAGTTTGTTTTAAAAACATATGAGCTAAGTATATTTTAGGAGTAGTATTGAGCACCGATATGGGGATGCGAGTTCATATTAACTCAAGTCTCCATAAACCATGTAGCCATCATAGGTAGTAAAGGATCATACTTTTTAGATGACTCCTTAAGATGCTTTTAGCATAGACTAGTGGATCCACTTAGTTAAGCGTCCTATATGACGGCAAAGTATAGGACAGTTTTGGCAGCATGGGCAAGACGTTGTATCACCACTTAAGCTCATAGTGGTGGTTGTCGGTTAGAGAATCTCCCACAGAAACTATATTACTTTGATAAATGAGTAAAGTTGAATTTGTTATTGCATATCTTTAATAAATTGAGTTGTTATTTACTGTTCTAAATGCTTTGTATAAGTTGCACTATTATTGTTGCTTTACACTGCATTTTGAGTTGAGTTATTCATGAGTTGAGTAAAGTCAAGGTAAGTGTTCCTTTCAGATCCTTTTCAAGCTTTAGTTGTGTTTAGCATTCCAACTCGTATACTCGTACATTTAATGTACTGATGCCAGTTGGCCTGCATCGTTTTATGATGCAGACGTAGGTAATCAGGTTCAACATATAGCGCCTCGTTGATCAAGTTGAGCATTCATAGTCAGTTGGTGAACCTCCTTGCATTCCGTATGACTCTTTTATCATTTGTTTTCTAGTTTTCAGTTGTTAGGATGATTGGGGGTCCTGTCCCGACATCCCTCTTTGTTTTAGAGGTTTCATAGACAGTTAGTAGTTCAATTGTCTTTACATTATCATTTCATATGTTAAGACTTGAGCTGTCATTTTGGTCAAGTTGAATGTTGACTTTTAAACATTCTAAATTATTTTATTAAACAATTGAGTAAGTGAATTTGATCATTGTAATAATGCTTAGAGCCTTCCATTGAGTAAGCAAGTCAGGCCAAGGGTTCGCTTGGGGCCAGCAATGGTTCTCAAGTGCTAGCCACGTCCGGGGTGTAGGCTCGGGGCGTGACAGAAATGATGAACTAAGATGTCTAACGATTAAGTAGGCGTTTGGCCATGCGATACTATATCACAATATGAAATCGTGAGATGGAATCAACATTTGGACATGCGATTTCATGGTGATTTCATCTCATGATTTCATGTAATGAGATGAAATCTCATATTCTCCAAAATCATGATTTGAGATTTTTAAACACAAAAACTGACCCACAAGTTTATATTTTGTTAAAACACTCCCACATTTATATTTACCAACCATTTATTTCATATGTAAATAAAATTTATAATCACATCATTACTTTTTAATATTTATTATTCTCACCAACATAAAATCTATTATTACTTTAAATTTGGTGACTATAAATGATATAGTAGGAATTGATTTGGTGAATATAAATAAGAACGGATGGAGTAATACTTTTTGTTTTTTTCATTACAAAAAAAAAATCCTTTTGGCAACGTATGAAAATGTTTAAAATAATATAATATGAAAAATGACAAAATTAGTGATGTATGTTTGATAAGCACTACTTCCAATATGTTTGATTTAAGCATAAAATTAATGCACTGAAAATGTGTAATTGCACACAAGTGAAACAAGGCATGAACCATTATGATATTGACACACAAGTGAAAATTGTCATAACTTGTGTAGTGTTACATAATTATTTGGAGAATACGAAAGGAGTGATGAAATATTTATGGTTTATGAGCATGAAAATATAGTTGCGGATGATATTGACCAACAAATGGCTCAAAGTAACAATGTTGATTCACCTTCTCGGTCATATGATCGAGAAATGCAAGTTCAACGTGATGAAATTGTACGTACTATATAGGGAAATATATTAAAGAATACTCCCTCTGTCCCAATTTATATGACATATTTCGGATTTCGAGATTCAAACAAGTCTATCTTTGACCGTAAATTTTTCATATATCTTTTAAATATTTTGAATTATCAATTATTGTGACTTATAGTACTTTTTATGTAGTTTATAAATATATAAATTTCATTTTAAAAAAATTGAAGATTTCACGAGCAAATTCTCGGTCAAACTCAAACTGTTTGACTCTC